>JABUQX010072014.1:62500-87500 GCA_015478945.1 Trachelipus rathkii
TCTGTTCCACACTAGAGAGCCCTTCTTTGTTGAAGATTTTGAAACCCCTCTCTCAGATGAGGATACAGTTGGTTCATTGTCCCACTGAGTTGCCTGAGGCAGGCACTTCAGAGTGTGTTTCATAGGATTTCTTGGCTGGTCTTTTACAGAAATTGTTAACAGTTTTCTAACACATCTGCATATCCCACTTCAAAGGGTACTGTTTTATTTCCACAGAAAAACCATTCTCCCTCTTTATATCTGGCTCCATTTATCATCCCTCGATAAGCTTAGCTCTGTCATCACTGCCCAAATCTCACCTTCACCCATCATAGCTTTGGGTATCCTTTTTGTCGCATTTGAAGGTCCATTGCAACTCAATTCCAATTTACATGGATGACTCTAAAATGGCCAACAATGTTGGTGCCTTTGCAGTTTTCCATAACTGCAATCTACTCACTCACTGTCTCAAATTTGCTTCAATATTCACAGTGGAGCTGGTTGCCATTTTAATAGCACTCTCTAGGACACTTTTTATTTTTTAATCAGTGCTGATGACTCTTATGTGATTTACTTTGACTCGTAGTCCTGTCAGGCTCTTTTAGGTCCTATATTTTACATCAAAAAAATATCCTCAGGCGCTGGTTATTCAACGGTACCTCCATTGATTTCACACCAGAAAGAAGATAGTCACATTGTGCTGGATCCTATCCCATGTGGTGGTGGCTGGCAATGAAACTGACAACTACTACTGTGATACAATCAGTAGGACGACAGTCCCAAGGCAAAGGGCTAGGGTTCCATCCCTTGTCTGGATTCTAGGTAATAATTACCTCACGTAGTTGCCTTCCTAGAATAGGACAATGCCTGTAAGGTGTTAACTTTATTAATGAAAAAGAAAAAAGTTACCTTCCACTGATCATCACTGAAAAAGTTACCTTCTACTGATCACCATTCACCACTGAAAAAAAGTTACCTTCCACTGATCACCACTGAAAAAAAATTACTTTCATGCTTCAGGCCTTTGCTAGGGTTTCTTGGGAACATAGGAAATATAAAGATATGAAGAAGCTGCATGGGCCTATCAAGAGTGTCCCGATCAAACTAAAGTAAATATTCATCAAACACATGTTCATGCAACATTCAAAACCCACACCACACCCTAAGACTTGTCAATTTGCAGCACAAAGGTCAGTATAATATATACACCAACTACTGCAAAATGCAAACATTATAGCTAAGGTACATGCTAACCACACTCATGTATTTAATATAAATATTGTTATTCTAGCATGCAGTTTAACCTTAATAACTAACCAAAAAAAAAAACATTTAACTTAGTCATAATACACTATAATACCCATACCATCCCATGCCTATCCAATCCCCTCTTAAATTTTTCAAATGAGTCACAACCAATAATCTCCTGAGGCTCATCAGGCTTCATCTCTCTACAGGTATTATCATATAATTCTTGTATTCAAGATGGCATGCCTTCCTAATATTCTTGTATCCCCTGGTTTCCCTTCCATGATCTGCTATAAAGAATAAAGAACTTATTGATCTCATTATCGAGACATGTAAATATTTTGTAAGCTTGTAGCATGTTCCCTCTGAGATATCGCCTTACTACAGAAAACATTCCTAACTCTTTTAGCCTCTCCTCATAGCTCTTACTCTCAAAGCCAGAAATCTGTTGTTCTATGTTGCACTATCTACAGCATATGTCTTTTTTTTTAAATAAGGTGTCCAAATCTTTTGCACAAAAACTCTAATCCTTGGCCTACATAGCTTATTATTACTGCAGCTTATTCTACAGTCTCCCTGCTCTCATAAACAACATTGCAATTTATTATACCTAGCATCTTATTAACTCTATTCCTTGCTTTCAAACATTGATTAGCATCTTTCATATTATCTCTTATAATCATTTCCTGGTTCACAGACTCAAGCCAATCTCCATTCATATCATTGTTGTCTTCCATTTGAGTAACCTACTTGAAGAACCCTACACTTTTTAAAATTAAAATTCAAAATTTGCCCATATATTCCCCACCCAAGAAGTTATCAAGGAATATTTTGAATTTTTATGCATCCCATCATTATTCTTAAGCAGATAGCCACTTTGGTATCATCTGCAAATTAGAAACTTTTCATTAAAGTTCCTGGTTTAAGTCTTTTTTTATATATACCGGTATATATATATATATATATATATATATAACTATATAAATATTCATATACTATAATATATATTATTATATATATATATATTATATAATATATATATATATATATATATATATATATTTATATTTCTCTTTCTTTCTTTATCTAGCCTTTTTTCCCAAAGTTGGGTAATAAGGTGCGCTACAAAGATTCGGACACGAAAAGCAGTAGGAGAAGTATGACAAATGTCGAAAGAAGCTCCAGCCCTTAAACCTGCCCCTCTGTTACCATTAATTGTAGTCGATAAACTCGTCACAGATCAGAAAATCCACCCTTAGAGCTTCACGGGACCGGCGACCGGACCCTCCTATATATATCATTATTATATATATATATATTATATATATATATATATATGATATACTATATATATTATATAATATAAATTATATTTATATATCTATCATTATATATATATGCTAATGTAATATAAATATATTTATTAATGATAGTATATGTATAAATATACTATATATATAATATATAATATATATATATATATATAATATATATATAATATATATATATAATATTTTATATTATAATATATATATAAAATATATGATTTATATATCGGTATTATATATATTATATATATAAATATATATTATATATATAATATATATATATATATATTATATATATATATATAATTATATAATATAAATAATATATTATATATATTATAAATATATACTATACCATATTATTTATATATATATATAAGATATATATATATATATATATATTTAATATATATATATAATATATATATAATATATATTATATATATATATATTATTATATATTAATATATAATTAATATAATATTATATTATATATATATATATATAAATATATATATATATATTATATTTATGGAACAGATACTAGCCAAGCACTGAACCTCTGTGAGAATAGCCATCTTATACTATTTTCCCATGATGACTTTTATTGCCATTCAGTAGTACACACTGACTACTATTCCTCATCTTTTCTTTAATCCAACTATGCATTCCACCTATACTACATGGGATAGCTTTTGCATCAGCTTTATGTGGGGTACCTTATTAAAGTCTCTGCTGAAGTCTAAATATATAACATCAAAAAATGGAACTCCTTGGTCAATGCAATCAGTAATGTATTCCATAAATTCTAAAAGGTTTCTTTGACATGATCTGCCCTTTTTAAAACCATGCGGGATCAGTACAGTATTTCTTATCTTTCAAATTTTTCTCTATATGAACCTTCAGTAACTTCTCCAAAACTTTTACAACCAGAGATGTTAAGCTAACTGGCTTATAATTTCCCAAATCTTCCTTACTACCTTTCTACTTCATACATAGTTTTTTAATCCTTTGGTTCCTCATGTATGTTACAGATCGCTTAAAAATCAAATACAGTGCCTTTTGCAATGCTGCTACTACCCTTCTTTAGAATTCTATTATGTATACCATCAGAAACTGCAGCTTTACCTGGGGTAATATTGTCCAGTAAAGATTTAATTTCTGTCACCTCAATTTCAAATTTTCTAAGCCTATTCAATACGTGCATACTGGAACTAATATTTTCTAAACTTTATCCAATCTTTCCCCAGTAAACACTGATTCAAAGTAAGCATTGAAAATGTTACCCGATTCCTTATCTGAATTTAACAAATTTTCATTAATTTTAATTGGATGAATTGTCGTATTCTTATGTACATCTAAATTTATGAAAACTAAAAATACTTTGAATCCTTATTACTATTCCTTGCTAAATCAATTTCCACTACTCTATCTGCCTTTCTTATTGACTGGTTAAGTTCATTTCTAACTTTCTTATAATTTTCTAAATCCCTACTACTACCCTTGAATATTTTAGAACCTACGCATTCTTTAATTTTCTCTTTAACATCTCAGTTCCACCAATTACTTTTCTCTTTGCCGCCCTAATGGGTCTATCTTTAAAACATATTGACTGAAAATTTGGCAAAATTGACTTGAATCATTCCCACATGATAAAACGATTTTGGTCTTTGAACTCCTTATCCCAGTCAATTATAAGCATGTCTCAAAATTTGCTGTAGTCACTGTTTCAGAAATCTAAAATCTTTTCTTTATTTACTACAATTTGGCAGGAATGTTAGAATTCTGATCACCATAGCTCCAAGCTTTTTGGCATCAATACCCAGTTAGGGATTTGGTCATCGCCTTTTCAATGAAACCACCTGCTGGAGACTATTTTGGCTTAGCTTCAAATCAGCCATACCTTTCTCACTTATGAATACTATATATCTGGGTCCCCCAAATTGCCAATTTTTCAAAATCATACCCTCCATTCATTCATCTATATATTGATTGTCCTAATTTGACTATTATCCAGCGCAAATCCTTTCAGGCTAGTACAGCTATTGGTGCAACCTCCCCAACAACAAACTGATAAGTATTCTAGCATTCACCAGCATTTCATAGTACCAGTCTTTGCTTTCCTTTCCAAAATTGGCTTTTTCCATAACATATAGTCCATAATCAATAGTTTACTAGTGTCTTCTAGGTTTCATCAAGGTGTAGTCCCCCGTTTTTTTTTTAAAACTTGGTCAGTCAACTTGTCAGTTAGTCGAGATTGTGCCTGTACATGTACTCAAATAAATAAAAAATAAAAAAAAAAAACAAATATATATCTTATATATAATTATAATATATTTATAATATAGTATATATATATATATTAATATATATTATAATATATTTATAATATATTATATATATAAATTATTTATATACTGTAATATATATATATTATATTAATATAATAAATATAAATATATTATATATTATAAAATATATTTATAATATAATAATATTATATATAATTATATATATATATATTTATATATAATTATTATTATATATAGTATATATTATAATATAATGTGTGTGTGTGTGTTGTTGTGTCTTATTTTCAGCTACAGTTGAAATTATCCTTATATATACAGTAGTTATCGTATCCTCTGGTCTAAGTAAGGTGAATCATTAGAACATTTTTTATTTTCTTCCGATTTTTAGATTTTATTTTTTTAAATAAAAATATTTAATTGAAAATAGTGGTAAAGGATGGTATTAGAAATAAGCTTCAGACAAATTTAGAAGTGAATTTCTCCAAGCCACTTTCAAGTTTATCTTACCATTATTGTGTTTATTTAATTTAGTTCTTGTAGTCATTTTTTAAAGTAGTTAAGTACAGTAGCTCTGTGCCTTGTTAGTTCCAATTAATGTTATGAATAATGACGAGGTTTTGTGATTAGTAGTGTAGCAGTCTTTATCAATCCCTATCTGAATCTGTTTTGTTTTTGTTTTTAATATATAATGTAGCTATGTATATTTTAAGTGTTCTTTTGTGATGGAGCAATTAAAAATACCACTAAGTTATATAGAGATATGGGTAGATGTGTGAAAAATTATCACAATGGAATGATTGTCAAGTTAGATTTCAAATATTGGATAAAAAATGAATAAATTATTGAGAGTACTAAGTTGATTTTTGTGTGTGGCAAATAAGATCGATGTCTTTATTCATTTTGGTGGCAATGATAAAAAAATCACTGATCTTTTTTTGTTTTTTGTTTACCAAATTGGTTGAACTATGTTCGGAAAATTATGTCTTTCAGCTAGCTTAACAGATAAAAGTAAAAAATTGTTGATGTAAAAATCTACTTTAGAATATAGTATATAATTTTAATCATCACATGATTTTTTTTTCAATTTTCTAATAAATTTTTAATCTATAATATTCTTATGTAACTTTATGAATTTGTGTTGATTTTCTTTTTAATTTTTTTTTTTTTTTAGCTTTATATTGTGTTTTTGTTGCTGTAAGCTACTTTTTTTACAGGTCAAGACCGATCCCTGGATTTCAGTCATACAGAAAAATTTGAGTTATTTGGTGGATACAACCGTCATATTCATTCTGAAGTTGATGTTCTTCTTGGTGTGTGGTGAGAAATTGATTTTTATCTTTAGAATTAGATGTATGTAAATAACAAGTATTTATAGGTTTTCAGAGGATAAATGCATATAAAATAAATTTTAATATGTACATTAACTAAGTAGTGGTTGTAGTTTTCTGATAAATCATTTTGCGAATGTTTAATTAAATAATTATATTTATATAGGAGGTAATGGGTATAGTGAGAAAGTTAAAGAACGGTAAATCTGCAGGTATAGATGAAATTACTGGTGAAATGATCAAGAAACGGAGCAACAGATGGTGATGAGGATTTGAAGTTTGTTAAAAAAGCGTTATGAGTGGGCATAGTTCCGAGGAATTGGAGAGGAGCAGTCAGTAATAGTACCCTATATAAAGGTAAGGGAGATAGAGGGGAATCTGTAGGAATTATAGGGGAATTAGTTTATTGAGTGTTGTTAGGGAAGATTATATAATTATATATATATATATATATATATTATATATATATATATTATATTATATATAACTAATATTATATATATTATATATATATTATAATATATATATATATTCATATATATATATTAACAAATCTTATTGGTCGAAAGAGTAGTCGAGTGACTGATAGATCTTGATTGGTGAATAACATAAGTGTCGTTTAGTAGTGGTAAGAGGATTGTGTGATCAAATCTTTACATTGAAATAAATGATTGAGGAAATGAGGGAGTAAGAAGATAAATTGTATTTCGGTTGTTTTGTGAATTTGCAGTAGGCGTATTGATAGGGTTTACTAGGAAAAGCTATATGGCATGGTGTTTAGTTGATTGTTGGTGGTGTGTAGTGTTTTTTTGAATGAATCAAAAGTTAGTAGAACAATAGTTGAAGCTTTGTGTAATGAAAAATAATAGGGTATAATGATTGTTAGTTAATATGCATGATTGAGTCAGGGTTTGTTGTTACGGTAATGTCTCCTGTGTTTATCAATTTGTATTCTGGTTGGGGTTATTATAAGAATTAGATGGTGGGGGTGGCTAAGTGAAATTGTGTTTAGAATGAGTGGAGAATGTGTAATGAGTGGAGACTGCAGTACTATTTATATTGCGGATGATTTGTTTGTGTGGCGAAATCTGAAGAGAGTTTGTATAGAGGATTGGTAGAGAGATTTGCCAGGGTGTGTAAAAGGAAGGGTTTTGAAATGTAAAACGTAGATAAGAGTAAGGTTATGGTTGTGAGTGAGGACAGTCCTCAGTGTGAAGTTATTTAGATGGTGAGTCTACTTGGAACAAGTGTCTGAAGTTAATTATTTAGTGATATTTGGTTGATTGAATAAGGGAACGATGATCAGAGTGTAGTGATTAAGTTGTGAATTGCAGGAGAGTGGGCTGGCGCAATTAAATTGTTGGTGAATGTAAAATGGACTTAAGTCTTGAGTGCGCTATTTATGTCTTAACATAGGGTGTGTTTTACATGTGTTATTCTGTATAGTAGTGTAGCCTCATGGTCCTGTGATAAGAAGTATATGCTCTAAAGTCAATGTGTTTCCGATGGACCAATCTTAGGGTTGCGTGCTGGGTTGTGAAAAGAATTGAAAATATATGAGGAGTGAACGTATTAGCGAGTTGTGTAGTGCACAAAAGGAATATAAATGAAAGTACGTTGAGTATGGTTTTGGTCATGTGGAAAGGATGAATGATAGTTCGGTTGGTTAAGCAGATGTTTTGTGTGTTAAGTGTGTTTGGAATCGACCTGCTGGGAGACCGAAGAAAAAGTGGATTGAAGTCAGTAATAGGTATGTCCTGGTAGGAGAGAAATTGTGTGCCGTTCTTGGAAGAGGAGATAGACAAGTGTATAAGTATGAGTGAATGGAGGGGTTTTTGTGCATTGGGTATGGTTGTGCCGGCACCTAGGCAAGATGAACCCAAGCACTTGACGATATGTGCCCATGAGTGAGGTTGATATTTCGCAGTCCTGGTGAAATCCTAGGGTGGGATTTTCTGACTGCGATAGTTCTCCTTAGATATGGGTATAGAGGGGGCGGTAAGGCGGGCTTTCTTTTCGACTTTTTCATATTCTCTACTTTGTATTTTCTTTTCCGATGCTATGCACCTTTTCACCTTACGCCCTCAGTCTTTGGGGAAAAAAAGAAAGGAAGTATAAAAGAAAATAGAAAGAAATATATAATAACTATATATATATAATATATATATTTATATATTATATATTATTATATATAATATATATATATATATATATTATTATATTTTATATATATATATATATTATATATATATATAATATTATATATATATATAATAATTATATATTTTATATATTATATTAATATTATATTAATTTAAAGTTAATATTAATTTATAGTACTGTTGAAATCAGTGAGACCGAGAAAGTCTACTGTACCGAAATTAAGGTTGTCGAATCTGGGTGGGGTTAGGGGTATATTCCGATTTGTTCGCTTGTAAATTTTAGATATGATATTTAAATTAATGACTATGTCTGCTGAAAGCGGCCGTCCACAGTAGTTATCTCTTTTAAGGTTGTTGCATGCAACCCTGAATCCTACTTGTTTGGTCCCCTTTTGTATTCGCACGCAAAAGTTCCTAATTTAAGAACCTTAAACACTTTTGTTACTTAACACCGAAAGGGCATTCGTTCTTACACTTAATTTATGAACAATGTTCACTCAGAAAAAATATAAAATATAGACTTAAATTGTGAATCTGCACAATAATGAGACAAGGAAAACAAGGGTATAATTAGGGAATTTCCACTACGAGGTGGAAACTTCAGACGATCCTTAGATTGTTGTTGCGTTTATTCTTGAATGTAATGGATCTTCTTCTTCTTCCTCCTTCTTCTCCTTCTTCATCCTCCCCACATTCAACAGATTTATTTTTTCCCCTCTCCTTCTCCACTTCTCCAACTTCCTCAATCCCCTTCCCTCCACATGTCATCCTCAATACCGCTCCATCTTCACCCCTCCTTTGTCAAGTGGGTTCTGCCAATTGTTTCTTTGGCTTTCCACCCATCGAACATCTTTAATCAGACCCTCTTCTAGAGCCTGTTTTATGTTATGCAATATCTATTTGAAGTCTCATATTGCTCACTTTTGACGTGGAATGTATTCCGTCCACCAAGGTCTTAGAGTCAGAGTATATCCAGATGTAAGTGGTTCCTTCCCTATTACTTCCTCCCACCAAGCGTTGATGAGGATACCGGCTTCCATCCCTTCGATCAAACCAAGAGTCTCCGCTTCCATCGCCAAAACCTCAAACCTTTTCTCCATCTTAGAATTTACTACCCACGTCTGATATCCATACAGAGCACCAAGCTCACAATATATCCGATTTGGGGACTCCCCGGGTCTTCATCGATCACTTTTCTCATAGACGCGTCCGTATAGAGACAACAATCTTTAAATTTCCTTTGAGATTCTGAATCCGTATCTCCTCAATCCGTCATTTTACTTTTCCTCGATAATTGGCCTAGATGTTTCCTCATATTCTCGTAATTTCCACTTTTGGAGTATCTTTGCTCTATATGACTCACTGGGTTAGGCCAAATCTGGACGATGTGTGTTGGCTTGTCTCCAGTTTCATTTTCCAATAAGTGATCTATTACTGCGTCATTTCCCTCTGTAGTGCAGTGTGCCTTTGTAGTCCTTTTCTTGTCAGGTATTCTTATGTTTCTCCACATACCCCGTTTTGTGATAGAGGATTCCTTCTTTATCCTACTCACATCCACTTTCGATTATAATTGAATTCTCCCTTCTTGCTTCACCTCTCCACTTTCAATCTAGGTTTTAATCTATTTAATTATCTTTGACTCGACTAAAACTCTTCCTTGACCGTCCGTAGCAAAAATCGTGACGACATGTGGTTAATCCAACATTCATACCAGCGAGTCCCTTTTCTCTCCAGTACAACATCGTCAGTTCCAGTTTACTCCTGAACCTTCCCAATGCCTTAGATCGTAAACCGACACTCTATACCAATTTTTCTGGCAGCATCTTTCAACCCGTAAACGGCTTTACTTAGTTTCCATATACATCCTTTTGTTTTCTTCTAAAGGAGCTAACCCACAACATCTCTTTGCAAAATTCTTTTTCCTCTGAAGTAAGTCCGTCTTTATACTCGTTGTCCTATATGCAAACTCCCAGTCCATAAAAAACACTATGATAGTTCATGCAAAATTTCATAATTTCACCAGAACAGTTGGGTGCATTCCAGTCTGTGCAAAAAGTCCCCTCTTTTTTCCTTCGTATCCCTCACCCTACCGAATCGCCTGCTTCCATATTTTACTCAATTTTCTTCTTTTGGTCCGGATTATACCATTTCAAATGAGCTAGTGCCTTTTTTGGTTCCCGTATTTTCTCTACCACCGTCATAACCGTCGTCATTTTTCTTCCAACTCTATTAATTCCTCTCTTTTTGTCTTCTTTCTATTCTTCTTCTGGGTAATTACCGTACCATCCCTCTGTATTCTCTCCATCTTCTATCTCCTCTCCGTCCATATTTTCTCTTTCCCTGTGGTTCCTCCTCCTCCTTTATATCTATCACTCCTCTTGAAATCTATTCCATTTGGGGTCTACCCATCTCTAACATCTTATGACTGAACACCTTCATTATACTTTTTACTGGGGCTTTTTTTCCAGCTCTAACTAACTTATTGAATATACTGACATCTTTCTTTTTCTCCAATTATCTTTTTCTACATATAATCTTTTTCTCTTGTTAAAAGTAGTTTTTTTCTGCTTGGGAGCATGGGACTCTTCTCGTTGATCTTCTGGTAATTTTCCTCTACATTTTTTCTTCTGTCATCTTCACTGACCGGAATTCGTCTTCTAATGTATTGTCTTGCAGCCCATTCCTCCTCCATCCGTACATTCCTTTTTTCTCTGATGTCCTTCTCACTTTTTTGTCCTCCCTTTTTTCGACCCTGCCCTTACTTCTTTCCCTCATCTCTCCTTGTGGGCGTAATGCTCCCCTAGTCCTCGTGATAGTTACTCTATTAATCTTTCTCTAATAGTTCCTCCTGTTTCACACCATCTTGTTTTTCCTAACTCTGCCGACTAACTTCCTCGCGTCCTCTCTCATTCTCTTTCTTCCTTCTCTTCTATTCTTTCATCTTTCTAAACCTCCTTCGATCCATATTTCTATGTCCCTCACTATTTTTTCGGAGTGCTTTCTTTTATTTTTCCCAGATTCTTGTCTAATGTGTATTTTTCTGGCTTTATGAAGGCCTGTCAACACGTTCCTCAGCATCGCACTCTCTTCTCCTTCCTCCAATGTTCCAACCCTTCTTCTTCTCCCAATCTATTAAGATTGGGTAAACCAGTGTTCCTGCCAAAAACAAGATGGTTAGGGGCAAACCCATTTGCATCGGACAGACTATTTTTCGCTGCCAACCACATCAATCCTATTTCGAGATGGATCCCTTCTTCTCTCCACTTCGATAGAGTCTTAAAGGCCTACATTCTTTCACTATAAACCGTTGCTAAATAGGACTCTTGCTTGGCTGGTCCTACTTTTGTTTTCTCCCAAATCTCTTCTCAGTCATGTTTTCCTTCATTCATATTCATTGGAGAAAATTCCAGTCCTCACGTCACTAAAACAATTCTTTTGGGCATCCAAATAACTGCCTCCTCCCATTTTCTCCCATAATCTTTTGTAATTTCTTCTGGTTCTCTACTCTTCTTACCCAGTGCCTGGAATAACGATCTGCGCTGTCGATCATCAACATAAAGAATTTCCTTCATCTAACTCCCCCAAATCCATACAGACTACCTCATTAAACAATCACTCTTCCCAACGGAAGTCCAACGATCGGTCTGGCTGGAGTCCTTTTAAACCGGATGCACACATCACAATTTTCTTGCATGTCTTCTAGACTCTGTCGTATACTTCTTCTTTCAACTTCTTTTAAGGTATCTTTTCAAATGCGTCCAGATCAGTCTTCCCACAATTTTCTAATCCCAGGTATGAACCAAATTGTATGTAATTCCATTAACGCTTTTTCTTTCCTGTTTAGAGACAACAATTCTCAAATTCTTCTTTGTGTTCCTTTGATACCAAACGTAAATTTTATTGAGTTCCTTCTTAGTGTATCATTTGATGCTTTCGCTATTCTCCTGACATTTTTACTCCTTTGTGCAGAATCACCTATTGTCTATTTCTTTCTTCTCAATGTCTATTTTCATGTCCATGTCCGTCATCGTCTCTTTTCCCACATAGCCAAGGATACTATCTCTCTTACCACTCAGTCTCATGACAACTCATATCTCTACAGAGTTGCAATGTGTATGTTTAATTATCTTTACAACATTGAACTCTGTTTTCATCCAAAAAACATAGGTTCCTTTCTGTCCTCCTCCACTTCTGCACCATCATTCCCTTTCTGTTCTATACTCCCAACAAACCCCTACTTATCCGCCCTAGTCAATTCTTCTCCCCAATAACTGATGTTTTACAACCAGTGTCAATCAAGGCCTCAAGATCATCATATGGCCCCGATGTTTTCTCTTCTTTTTCGTAACTGCATAATGTATCATCTTTTTCTCATCTTCTTTCTCTCCCTTCATTCTGTTCTATTAATTTTTGTTTCTTGAATCTTCATTTTGAGGGTTCTGTCCTTTCATCCTCTTCACTCCTTACCTCTGTTGAGGACACTGAATAGCGATAATGGTATTCTGATCTGCAATCACTTCATGCATTTTTTGAACCTGACCGAACCATTCTGTGATTATGAGGATTTTTCTCCCCCTTTCAGGTCGATCCTTATTCTTCCTTTTTCTTTGATCTTGTATGTTTTATTCATATTAAATTTCTTCTTTCTTCTTTTTCTTCTACCTCTCCGACATTCATCATCATATAGATTGTCAATAAGAAGCCATTTTAACGTCTAAGTTTCCAGTCTCCTTTTCCTCGCAATAACGAATAAGTAAGTTGTTTCTGTTCAGTGTTTAAGATTTGCTGCTTCAACTACATGACAGCACGTAAATCTTCCCACCAGAAACCCCACTGCCTTGCCCAGTAACCAGTTCGCGTACTATTTCTTCTCTCTGTAGTTCGTAATTCGCCCATTAAAATCTCTCATCCTTCTATTTTATTTCTTTGTATTTTAACAAACTGTTGCTCTATTTACGAACTTAATCTGTCGTCCTCCTGCCAAATTGTTCATGCCAATGTTCTTAATTATTGCCTTTCTTTCCTCCTACTCACGTCACAGATCTTCCATAATATATCCTGCACAACTTTTGAATGTCCCTTTTCTCTTAAACTTAACATGATTTCTACTGCTGGATATTCCTTTTCTTTCTCTCATGTCGAGAAACCTTACATAATTCTTATGATTTTTCCACATTTCCATATGTCTTCTCCTTCTGTTTCCTTTCCCACCCCCGCGCGGACATTATGTTCGCTTTGTGGTCTCTTGCCTTTTTCCTTCCTTCCGTTATTAGCTTTCGATTCTTCCTTTTTCTATGTTTAACATATGAGCTCTGATTGATCCCCATGATTGTGAGTAAAGCAGTAGTGGCGCAGCTTGTTAAATTCCAGATTTGATCCGAGAAAGTCTACTCACTTCGAAATAGTTGTCGAATTGGTGTGGGTGTTTAGGTATTATTTTCATGTTTCGCCTGTTAAATTTAGATATGATATTTAATTTAATACTGAGTCTTCGATAGAGCTCCTCCACATAATTAGTATCTCTTTTATAGTGTTGTTGATGCAACCGTCCGAATCTACTTGGTTTGGTCCTCTTGTTATTCGCTACGTAAATGTCCTTATATTTAAGACCTCTTAAACACTTTGGTAATTATTACAATCACAAAGGCACTTTCGTCTTACACTTAATCTTATGAACCAATGTTACCTAAAATAAAGATAGAAACATATAACTTAATATTATAATGTCACAATAATAGATGAATAAGGTGAAAACAAGGTAAGTAGGGGTAATTCCACTACGAGTGTGGAAACGTCAATGATCGTAGATTGTTGTTGCGTTTATCTTGTGAATGTACTTCTTCTTCTTCCTCCTCTTCTCGCCTTCTTCATCCTATAAATATTAACACACTATACCTTTTTCCTCTCCTCCTCACTTTCTCCACACTCTCAATTTCTCTTCTCCTCCCATTTCCCTCCTTCAATACCTTCCATTCTTTCACCCCTCCTTGGTCAGTGGGTCTGCAATTGTTTCTTTGCTCCACCCTCATTGCGAACATCTTTTAATCAGGACCCTCATTTCTAGAGCCGTTTTTATGTATGCAATCACTCTTAAAGTCCATATCTGCTGCACTTTGATCTGTGGAATGTTATTTCCGTCCACCAAGGTCTTAGAGTCCAGAGTATATCCAGATGCTCAAGTGTTTCCTTCCCCTTTGACTTCCACCACCTAAGCGTTGATGAGGTATATCCTGGCTCGCATCCTTTCGATTCAATACCCAAGACGCTCTCCGTCTTCCATCGTATATCTGCTTTCCTTTTCTCATCTTTAGATTTCCAAAAAAGTGGACCTGCTTTTCCATAACTCATCTACCAGGGTCTCACATATATATCCGATTTGGGACTCTCGGTCTTGTCATTCGATCCTTCTCTCAGTAACCGCGTCGATAGCCTACACAATTCTTTAAATTCCCTTTGAGATTCTGAATCCGTATCTCCCAATTTTCATTTTTACTTTTCTCAATTATGCCTATGAGTTTCCTCATACCTTCGAAGCCATTTTTGCAGATCTGCTCATATGCTACTCACTGGTAGTGTCCAAATTCTGGACGAGTGTTGTTGCTTTGCCCAGTCTCATTTTTCCAATATAGTGAATCATTATCTCGTTCATTCCCCTTCTTGTAGGCCGAGTGTTGCTCCTTGTACTTCTGTTCTTGTCAGGTATCTCTATGTCTTCCTCAAATATTTCTTTAATCTTCCATATGGAAACAAAATAAGTTAATACCTTCTACATCCACTTCTGATATAAACGGAATTCTCCCTCTCTTCACCTCCCACTTTCAATCTACTGTTAATCTATTATTACTTGAGCCACAATAAATTCTCTGACCTCGGAGGCAAAAATTCGTTCGACATGGGTACATCATATATTCCAGCCAGTTCCTTTTTCTCTCCAGTAAGAAACTCGTATCGGTTCCTTCAGTTTGACTTCTCTATTACCTCCCAACATTCCTTAGATCGTTAACAAACTCTCATACCAACGTTCTGGCCGCAGCTTTCAACCCGTAATACGCTTCTTAGTTTCCATATTTACATGTCTTTTGTTTCGTTCTTCATAAAGGAGGCCCTATACCCACACATCTCTTCAATTCTTACTTCCCTTGAGTGTAAGCCGTCCTTTTGACTATCGATTGTTCCCTATCCCTCACATTCCAGAAAAACATACATGATGGTCATGCAAAATCTCATAATTCTCACCAGAACGTTGGTGCATCAGTCGCTAAAAGTCTCCCTCTTTCTTCTTTCGTATCCTCTTCACTAACTCAAGTCGTCGCTTCCGATATTTTACTTCCATTTTTTCATCTTTTTGGGTCCGATTCCCATTTCAATGAGAAGTGCCTTTGTTCCCGTATTCTTCTCGTACCACCTCATAAAAGTTCATCTTTTTCTCCAAACTAGTTATATTCCTCCTTTTTGCTTCTTCTATTTCTCTTCTGGTGAATTATCCTGTACCTATCCCTCTTTATCTCTCCATCTTAATCTCCTCCGTCCTATATTTTTTCTCTTCTTGGCTTGTTTCCTCTCCCTCCTTATATTCTTTATAACCCTTTGAAATCTTATCATTGGGTCTCAAATCATCTCAAATAGAATAGTCTCATTGAAAACATTCATTAATCTTTTACTGGTGGCTTTTCCAGCTCTACTGACCTATTGAAATTACTTCTTTTTTTCTTCCATTATCTTTTTTCTTCTACATAGTATACCTTTTCCTTGTGTTATAACTATCTTTTTCTTGGGATCATGGGATCTCTGTATTCTTCTGGGAGCTCTTTTCTCATTTTCTCCTTCATCTTCCATACTGATTCGTGCACTTCAAAGTATTGTCTTGCAGGCCCCATCCATTAGACATTCTACATTCCCTTTTCTCTGATTTTCCTCTTCACTACTTCTCCTCATGCCTCTCTTGTGGGTAATCTCCTCTAAGTCCCTCAGTGATATTATCTCTATTTAATTTCTTCTTATATAGTTCTCCTGTCCTCCGGTTTTCACGTGATCCAACTGTTTTTCCTAATGTCTTCCGACAATCTCGCAGTCTCTTCATCTCTTCTCCTTCTCTTTTATTAATATCCTCTTCTCTCCGTATCGCTAATTCGATATTCTGATGTTTCCCGTCAGCATTTTTTTCGGAGTGCTTCTTTTTTATTTTTTCCTCAGATTCTTGCTATATGTTTATTTCTCTGGCTTGTAATATGAAGGCCAGTCATACACGTTCTCTCAGCATCGTACTTCTCTTCTCCCCCTCTATGGTTCCAATCCCTTTCTTCTTCTTCTCCAATCTAGTAATTATGGTGTTAAATCCAGTGTTCCGCCAAAATACAAGATGGTTAGGTGGCAAAAAATCCCTTGCAATCTAGGATCAGACTATTTTCGCTGCCACTCGACTCTACATCAAGTCCTAGTTTCCGAGATGGATCCTTCTTCTCTCAACTTCCGAATAGAGTCCCTTCTTTGGAGCCTAACATTTCTTTCACCGCAAACCGTTGCTAAAAGGACTCCTTGCTGCTGTCACTTTTTGTTTTATCCCAAATCTCTTTCTCAGTCATTTTTCTTTCTATTTCTTCATTTGGAGAATTCCAGTCCACTGTCACTAAACAATTCTTTTGGGGCACCCAAATAAACTGATTCCATTGTTCCATAATCTCTCTTTGTAATTTCTTCTGGTTTCTTACTTTTTACCCAGCTTGCCTGGCAATAACTAGTCGCGCTGTCAATGATTATTAAGAAGCAATAAAGGAAAAAAAATTAAATTTTTTTCACAAACAGAGAAATCGAAACTCTTCCCAAGGAAGTTCCAAGTCTAAAGACCTTGTTTGAGTGGACTAAGCAAACGAATGCACTCGTCAGAATTTTCTTGCATGTCTTCTAGACTCTGTCATATACTTCTTCTTTCATCTTCTTTTTAGGTATCTTTTTCAAATGCGTCCAGGATCTATGTCTCCTCACAATTTTTCAATCCTAGAGACCATAATTGCATATATGTGTTTCCCTTAACGCTTGTCTTCCTGTTTTAAGAATTCTCAAATCCTTTCTTTTGGTTTTCCTAATTGATACATTAATCGAGAATTTTTATTGAGCCTTTTCTTAGTTTGTATCATTATGGATTTCTCTGTTCTATTCCTCCTCCCGACAATTTATTTCCCTTTTTTTTGTGGGTTTTTTGTTTTTGCAGAACACCTCAATGTCGTATTTTCTTTTTCTTCTCATGTCTATTTGTCCGTCCATTTATTATTCCGTTCCATTCTGTCTCTTTTTTCCTACAACCTAAGGAATATCTCCCCTTCACCTACTTCTCATTCTCTGTAGATACTAATATCCACTCTATTATAAAGAAATACAAAATTATTCTTTTACAATATATCTATGATACTCTGTTCACCAAAACATTTAGGTTCCTTCCTTCTCCTTCCACTGTCTGCAATCATTTCGCTCTTTTCATTTCACTCTCTAGACATAACTTCACCCCCTACATCTCGCCTACGTCATTCTTCCCCCATATGAACTGATGTCTCCAAATCCCGTGTCAATCAAGGTCCTCTAAGATCATCAATGGCCTCTCGATGTTTTCTTCTTCTTTTTTCGGAACACCAGTAACATCTTTTTTCATCACTTCTGTTCTCTCCTTCTATTTCTGTTCCATATATTTTGTTCTTGAAATCCTTCATTTTTGAGGGTTCCTTGTTTCTTCATCCCTTCATCCCTTTACCTCTGTGAGGACTACCTCTGATGCTGAAAATGGATTCACTGATCTGCACATCATTGCTTTTTTGTAACGATTTCCCCTCTTGATATTGTAGGATTTTTTCCTTTCAGGTTCGATCCTTTATCTCCTTTTTCTTGATCTTTTCTCTCACTAAACCCCCACAAATTTTCTTCTTTCTTTTTTTTCCTCTCTGTACTATTCTTATCTTCATATAGAGTAATAAGAGCCATTTTAAAGTCCTTAAAGTTCCAGTCTCCTTTTTCGCAATACGATAAAGTAAGTTGTTTCTGTTCATTGGTAAGATTTGCTGCTTCAACTACATGACAGCAACGTAAATCTTCCACTCAGGAATACCTCATGCCGCAGATCCAGTGCGTACATTCTCATCTCCTGTTTGTCGTATCGTCCCATCATCTCTCATCCCTTCTCTTATTCCTTGTATTTTTAAAAACTCTGCTTATTTTTCTGAACTATTTGCGTCCTTTCTCCTTCCAAAATGTTCTTCTTCCATCTCTTCATAATTGCTTCTTTTCCTTCCTAATCTGATTGTAGATCTCCATAGAGATATCCTGCATTCTTTTTCAAACTTTGAAATGCCCTTTCTCCCTAAACTTAACAGGAGATTTTCTACTCGCTGGATATTCTTTTTCTTTCCTTCTGCATGAAACCAACAAAATCCTATGAGTTTTTTCACATTTGGTAACTAAATTAATAGTTTTTATTTCATCCATCCGGGCTGGACATGTTGCTTGTGTCTTTCCTTTTTCCTTTCCTTCCGCTATACGTTCGATCTCCTTTTTCATGGTTAACAATGAAGCCTTGATGTTTCCTCCATTGATTGTTGAGTTGAAAAGCCTAGATGTGTCGCAGCTTGTTAAATTCCAGATGACCGAGAAAGTCTACTCACCGAAATATAGTTTGTTCGAATCGGTGGGAGTTTCTGGTGGGATTTATTCGATTTGTTTCGCGTTTAATATTTACAGCAATGATATTTAATTTAATTACTGATCTCTGCAAGAGTCCAACAAGTAGCTATCTCTTTAAGTTGTTGCAGTCATTATGTCAACCCCGAATCCTATATCTCTGTTTGGTCTCCTTGTATCGCTGACGCAAATTCCTCCTATTAAGAACTCTTAATCATCTGTTGTAATAACACACGAAAGGGCATTCGTCTTATACATACTAATTTATTGAAACAATGTTTCACTTATCTAATAAAGATAAAATATTACTTTTAGAATTAAACTTGCAGTCAATAATAGAGAATAAGGGTAACATAGGGTAAAGGTGAATTCCACTTACGGATGGTGAAAACTTCAGATTTGTATTCTTTAGCATGTTGTGCGTTACTTGATGAATTGACCTCTTTCTTCTTCCTCCTCTTCTCCTTCTTCATCCTATAATATAAACACACTTATACCTTTTTCCTCTCTCCTCCACATCTTCTTATCCAACTAACTTTTCAATATCTCCCTCCATCATGTTCTCCTCACACTCCTCTCATCTCATCTCCCTCTCTTTGTCAGTGGGTCTGCCAATTGTTTCTTTGCTTCCACCCATCGAACATCTTTAATTCAGTACCCTCTCAGTAGCCTGTTATTTATGCTGATCTATTTTGAAGTCTATATTGCTTCATCTTGTGACGGGATGTTTCCTGTCTCACTCTAAAGCTTGAGTAGTCAGAGTTAATTCAGATGTCAAGGGCTCCTTTCCTATTCTTCCTCTCATCCAAGCTGAGAGGAATCTCGGCTATCTCATCCTTCGATCAAACACGCAGTAGTCTTCCGTTCCAAATTCGTAGATCGTTGCCTTTCTTTTTCTTCCATCTTAGATTTCAAAAAAATTGGTATAGCTGCTTTCTTTCCGTTAACTCATTCTACCGGTCTCACTACGATATCCGATTTGGGACTCCCCTGTCTCAAATCGATCAAATTTTCTCATAGCACGCTCGTATAGACAGTATCTATATCTTTAAATTTTCCTTTGAGATTCGTTATCCGATTCCCAATTTCTCTTTTTTGTCTTTGCCTACATTGATGAACTGCTCATCTCTAACTCCTCTCCGGAAGAGCACCTCTCTCATCTCCGCCAAGTGTTCACATGGTTAGTAGAATATGGCATACGTGTCAATACATTGAAATGTGTGTTTGCCGTCTCTTCACTAACCTTTCTCGGACACAGCATCTCTTCCGAGGGTGTCCGTCCCCTCGAAGACCGAGTTTCTAACATCGGTTCTTTTCTTCTTCCTGCTAAACAGCGTCAACTCCGTAGTTTTCTTGGGATGGTGAACTTTTACCATAGGCTAATCCCATCCGCAGCAGAAATACTTTGTCCTCTCAACTCACTTCTCAAACCTATTAGAAACGGTTCTTCGCCTTCTGTCACCGTCGACTGGACCGACATGCTTTCACCTCTATCAAGGAAGCCCTGGCTTCTTCCGTTCTTCTCGTTTTCCCCTCTACCACAACTCCTACCCGGATCCATGCCGACACATCAGACTATGCGGTTGGTGCTGTCCTACAACAGTTTTTAGACGGTGAATGGCGTTCTTTTCCAAGAAGCTTCAACCTCCCGAGGTACGTTACAGCGCTTTTGGAAGGGAATTACTCGCCATTTACCTTGCTGTTAAACACTTCCGCTATTTCATTGAAGGTCGAGAATTTCATATTCTCACTGATCACCAGCCCATCACCCATGCAATCACTGCATCTACAGTCAAGCAGTCCCCTCTTGAGGCCCGTCATCTTGAATTTATCACTCAATTCATTACCGATATTTGCCACGTCAAGGGTGCAGAAAACATTCCCACAGATGTTCTTTCTCGTATTAGTGCTATTCCTCTTCATCCTCTCTCAACACGAAGAAAGATGTCCCGCCTTCAGCAGCTGGAGGAATTTACATCCCAGCTAACTCTACTTTCGACATCCAGAGTGTGGATATTTTTGGTTTCGTCTTCCCACTTCTATGTGATCTGTCTTCAACAGGGCGGGTACCTACTCCCATGCGTCATCTTGTCTATGACATCATTCACAACATCTCGCATCCAGGTGCTAAAGGTTCCTAAGTCAAGGTTGGCAAGCACTCTGTTTGGCCATCCCTTCTCCAGGACGTTAAGCTGTGTACTAAAGAGTGACCTTAGTGCCAACGTCCCAAAGTCCATCAGACACACTAATGCTCCTGTCGAGTAATTTTTTCCTCCGAATCAACGCTTTGACCAAGTCCACATAGACTCAGTTGATCATCTTCCTTCTTCCAACGGCTACACCAACATCCTTACCTGCATTGACCGCTACACCCGCTGGGTCGAAGCTATCCCTTTGCAAGACACATCCAGTGAAACCATCGCCCAGGCATCATTTCTTTTTCAATCATGGATTGCTAGTGTTTCGGATAACATCCTTCTACCGGTCTCAAGAGACCAAGGTTAGACAGTCGAATCTTACTGTGGAAAGACCTGCAGTGGTTCTCATCGCGTTCCAAACGCCTCTGCTCCTGTAGTTACCATCCCCAGGATCAAGGATATAGAGAGTTTTAATCGTCAGCTCAAAGCCTCCTTGATGGCGCATGGTAATCCGAAAACTGAATCATGTTAGACTCTTTTCCTCGTCCTTCTTGACATCCTTGACTTCTTACAAAGAGCGATTTGCAGTTTCATCCGCTGAACCTCGTGCTTACGGTTCCTCATCCGTATCCCTGGTGGAATTGCATCTTCCATTCGCCCAACTATTCGGATCATCACACCTTCGGCCCGCTTTCGGCAGTTGACATGTGCTGATTCTTGGTAAGCCTTTCACTACTTCGCAACTCTCGTGCCATTTATATCCCGTTCCGAACTTTACTGTTCACACGTTCGGTTTCGTCACACTCACATCCCGGTCCACTCCAAGGCCCGATTACGACGGTCCCTTCCGTGTGTTGCAACGTCACCGCAAGTATTTCTCCCTTCAGAAAGGATCCAAAGGGAGAACATCTCTATTGACAGGATCAAGCCAGCATTCCAGGTTGCTGATCCCGCTTCTGCGCCCATCCTTCCTGCTCTTCCTTGCTCTACTCCATTGTTACATGTTGTTCCTTCCGCTTGTTCATCAGCTCCTCTTTCTCCGCCCACCCCTCGCCTACCTAGTCCTCCTCCTCCCAGTTCTTCTCTTCTTTATCCTACTTTGCGTGCTGGTCGAACCCTTCGTCCTCTTGTTCGCTTCACTCTGTGAGAACTCCGTTCTTGCTAGGGGGAGGGTAACTACAGTCTCTCTCTCTCTTTCTCTCTCTCTCTCTCTCTCTCTCTCTCTCTCTCTCTCTCTCTCTCTCTCTCTCTCTCTCTCTCTCTCTCTCTCTCTCTCTCTCTCTCTCTCTCTCTCTCTCTCTCTCCCTTTCTTCTCTGTCCGTTTAGGCTATTTTTGTTTTTATTCCTTTAAACTATTTTCGCCTTTAACGACATTCAAATTTTATTAGCGCAACCTTTTCCGTGTGTCTTCGCTACCTTTTAATATTCTCAAATCTTTCCTTCGCATAGATTTTAACACAATTTTACAATGTCTGTCTCGCTTGATGCCTGAAAGGTAGCTCCCATAAGCTCTCATCAATCGTTACAGAATTCAAATCATCTCAGCTCTCATTGGCTGGTTTCAAATCTTTTACAGTATTTAAGTTTAATAAGGCGGGCATTACGTGGCATTATGATGCCATGGTTTTTTCAATGTATACTTTAGTGCTGTAAAAGTCTTCTCTTCTATAAGCTCATTGGGGTTTTTGCTGTCCTTTTATGCATTGATTTTGCTCCCTCTTAATATACATAGAATAATGGAAATTATCAAATCAAGTGGTGATTCCCGGCTGTGCTTCAATTAAGAGTTTTCTAACATTAGGCCGTAGGTAACTCTGGCCTAAATTTATAGAAAAATCTTGCCTGATTAACACCCGTCAACCCTTTTTAAAATATATTACAATCAAATAAAGGATAGGGGAAAGCAAGACAGATAGGAAAACTTCACTAATGGTTATTTTGTCCGTTGTTTACGAGACACCGGTTGTAATGGAACGGCCACAAGACGAAAGTATGTTCCCAAAGAGCTTTATACTGGGGAATACACAAGTGTGAGACTTTTAGATATTACTGTAAAGAAGGTTCCACTCACAATTGTAGTTTGGGATACTCCATACTACACCGGGAAGATGCCCGATGTCGTGTATGACTTGATAATTGGAAATATTGACGGAGTATTGCCTTCAGATAAGCCTGGTGCAAGTTGGGATGGGTCTAGATGCCCGAGTCTTTGCAAAATGCAAGAACTTACAACTCATGTTAAGTTGGGATCCCCAGTCATCGTTAAGGCGGAAGAGAGTACGAGCGCAGAGTCCTCTACTCATTTGGATAATCCTAAAGTCAGTCTACACATTGAAGAAGAGGCGGTGGAAGTTGCAAAAGAAATTAGAAGTGAAACACCGAGCAAAGAAGGTATTATCAGGGTCTCTCAGAAGAAGGAATCTCCCGCAGTAGCTCCAGAAGAAGACAACCAAGGACTCGTAAAAGAAGTCTGATTAATCAGAAAGAGTTCACCTCGGTGAAATTGTTCCGAGCCTTGTAGCTCCTGGGAAAGTGATTGATCTAGGCAATGATCAGAATCATAGTCTCGTAAGAGACGGAAACATGTCAAATGATGTTATGAAGAAGCAGGATCCCGCTCCTGATGAAGGTTTTAAACCCACGGAAAAGGGTAAAAGGAAACTTCTTACTATGAACAGATCACTGTTCAAGATGATCGTAAAGATCAGTGTCCAAAGAAATATCTCAAGGATATTAAAAGAGTACAAAAATAAATTGATGAGAAATGCCCACAACGTGATGTTGTTGAAAAGGAGCAATCATTTTAAGGAAGATAACATTCCGTATAGTCATAAAATCAAGGATGGGAATATGGTCAAAATGTATCATACTAATCTGCTAAAGAAGTACATCTCAAGAGAAGAGATGGATATAAAAGATGAGGATAGTAATGATCAAGAAGTAGGATCTTCAGCAGTTCTTCTTGAGTTGGAAGACGAAGAGAATATCCCAGTTCCAGATGTAAATACCACTTCGAAGAAAAGCGAAGGTCTAAGCGACATTAAGATCAGTGAAGAGATCTCAGACAAGATAAAAAGGAATTATTGGATGTCCTAGAACCCCATAAAGAAGCCTTCATTGATATTCCTGGAACTGCGATACATGATCGACATGTTATTGACCTCATTGATGACAACCCTATTCGTTTGAAGCCATACACCCTACCCTACACCACGCGGGCAGAGTTGAGAAAAGAAGTTGACAAGATGCTCGAAACGGGAGTTATAGTGAAGTCCTCCTCACCATTCTCAGCACCCGTAATAGTGGTACAAAAGAAGAATGGTACAAAACGCGTCTATTCAGATTATCGTGCCCTTAATAAGGTCACCATCTTCGATCCTGAACCTATGACGACTACTCAAACTTTGTTCACAAAATTTGTCACAGATAAATATTTCAGTAAATTGGATCTATCAAAAGGGTACTGGCAAATACCCATAAAGCCTGAAGGTGCATATAAGACCGGATTTTCTACTCAAGACGGCCATTATCATTACGTCAAACTGACATTTGGAATGGTCAACGCTGGCGCTACGTTAGTTAGGGCAATGAGGAGAATCCTTGACGAAATTAATGATGTAGATTTCTACATAGACGATATTATCATAGAAGTTGTTTGAGATATTTTTAGCAAGAGGCCAGAAAGATTTGTCAGTAGGAGAACCAAGGAGGTTAGCGCACTTTTGTTTGATGAAAGCCCGCTTTGCTCGTCGAAGAGTATCCCTGCAACGATTTCTAGCTGAATGAAAATTAGTGAGAGTGAAAGGAGAACGAGAATTTTTCCACCACCGATACGCACTGTCT
>JABUQX010072014.1:92500-104749 GCA_015478945.1 Trachelipus rathkii
TTAGTAACTACCAGAAAAGAAGACAAGAATTGAATGGAAAACAAGAAAACGTGTAAATTGAACCTTTACTATATAAACAAGTCACATAAAGAATGAAATTATTGTAAAAAATATACTGGTAATTATAAGATTTTTCTAATCTGCATAAAGTGCTTGGTACTTGTACCTTGACTGTTAATGGTTATACCTAATTGCTATATTTTTAAGTCTTTCCACTTATTTGTTTATATTAATCTATGCTACACATGTACATACTCCAAATTAATGATTAAGAAAAGTGACCTAATTGCTTTTCGTCTTGTGAGTCTTACAGGCTCACTCTTTTCAGGCACCAAACAGTAGTACTGCCATCATATTTATATCCCAGCACCTTGGTTACCTTCCTCCCCATAGTCCGAACATTTGATGGAAACCTCTCCCCCTTGTTCCCTCCACTAAAAATCACACAATTTGCCGGAAAATTATTCCAAATGAGAGGGCCAGAAAAATGAATGTTATGGACATACGGCACCCATCTTCTTAAAGACGTATCCCAGCAGATTTAACCATTAGTCTTTATACTGGGCGATTACGATGGTTTCAAGGAAATCAGTAAGCAAATTTAATTTTGAAATTAATCCACGCTTCCTTTTCTATTTGGTTCATGGTGACCTCAAACTCATCATCTTTCATTAAACTTTTAATTTGAGGACCATCAAAAATACCTGAAAGTTGGATAGAATATCCTACTGGAACTGAGCCAAGACTATTACCATTATGCAACAGCACGGCTTTGAGACTTCTACTTGATGAATCAATAAATAGTCTCTATTCAGATGGTTTATAATTGCCGAAATTCCTGGTCCCTATTCCTGTACCAGTAGAATGTTGTCTCTAATGCAAGTAAATTGCTCTCCCTAAGACGAGAGCCAAGAAGCTGTGACGATTCTTTTGATAAACCTAAATCTCTGGTAAGGGCATTGAGTTGTGATTATGTTAACGGTTGTGGGTCATTTTGACTACATGATGGTTGAATGTATGTTTCAGAGGTGTCAGCAGTACTTATCTTATCATCACTAACGCTATCCAATTTCAAGCTCTGAGGTGGGTCTGGGACAGGAATATCTGGTCTATGGAGAACTGGTTTAATAGCAGATGTCACATCTGGATACTTAATGCAATGCTTGTTCTTTTTGTTTACTCCTAAAACAAAAAGACATTTATGTAATTATGGAGAGGTATGAATGCTCATCATAGACATGTGTAACTTCAAATTTTTACATATATTCTATCATTTAACTTACCTTGTATGTTTGTCAAACAAAAGTAGCAATCTGTCACATGATCCTTTCCCTCTCTCCACATCATAGATATACCAAAAGGTAATAATGCCTTTACCTTTCCTGTGCTCCATCTTCTTAGGTATTCAACACAGGTTCGACAACATATATGAGGAGCAAATACCTTGTCTTGATCTCCCAATTTTAACCCAAAATAAGCATGATAGGAGGCCTTTACAAATGAGGTAATGTTTGAACTTTGCCCTGCCAATACAACTTTTCCACATATAAAGCAAAAATTATTTGGGTGGTTTTTGCATTTTCTATTCATTGCAATAAATCCTTTAATTTAATGAGAAATGAAATTATTTTTAGAACGTAGACAATGACTTGCAAAAAATATAAAAGAATGTAATAAGAATATTTAAGCAAGCCAACGTAGAAATGACCTACTATTTCATACTAACTATTAAAACTAAACACGTAAATGTGCTTAAAAATTAAATATTTTCTTTCTACATTCAAGCACTAATTGCAGTTGTTAAAATAGAAATAATTTTAATAAATACGGTATGGATCTTTATTTGAAATATATTAATTATTAAAGGGAATTTAACTAGAAAATAGTAAAAAGAATACTGACAGTAAAATAATGTGCTTTACAAACTAAAAAGGAAAATAAGGAATTTTTATAGTGAAGCAACAAAATTTTGAAAAATTAAAAAAAAAGCAAAATATGATGTAGAAAAAAAACTAGACGTGATGTGCAAAAACCAATTACATATTTGAAATCAGCGTGAAAAATGCATATAGAATCACTTTAAAATTCTTATTCATCAAAAATGACGCAGACCAGTGATTTTCGATGAAAAATCAAATGAACATTCTTCAGTTTTGAGGTTTGTTTACATTTTACAGCACAGACCTAAGCCTATAAAGGCTATTAATTAGGATTTTTTGTGTTATAGTTTTATATATATATATATTATATATATATATATACATATTATTAAAAAAATAATTTATATAAGTACTATTTTTATTTAATTAATATTTAAAACTCTTATACAATAATATTGTGTAAAATTTAAATATAATATATACAATATGTATATAATATAATATAGATAATAAACAAACCATGTTTGAAACATGATCGCCTTCGAGGAAGTGCTCATTATGATAAAATTAAGTTTTCAATTTTGTAATTTTTTATAATATATTCACCGTTCGAAATAACTAATTAATATATTTCGAAGATAAAATAGTGGTTCGAAAACTTGAAAACATTAAAAAAAACATTTTTTTTACGATTTCATGTGACGTCACAAGTCAAGAATAAATACTCAAGAATGAAAAGAACGAAAAAGAGCAATCTTACGGATGGAAGAAAAATTCCCAATTTCGCTAGAAAATTGTCTTCCATTTGGAAGAAATTTGACAAATGAAATGGGAAAGTGAAGAATTTCTTCCGTTTGAAAGAATTCTTGCCAAATCAAAAACGCCTTTATTAAGATAAAAAAAAAAAAGCAAAGAAGGTATAAAAATGAGAACAAATAATGTTCAAATGCATTTTATTATTCCAAGTTACATTATAAAAAAGAAGGCATTATAAAGGAAGGAATAATAAATATTGATCATTATTTACAATTATCAGATTAAGGCGGTAATGGCTTATATAAGGTGGGGTTTGAAGAGTATGGAAAAATCTTCCTACATTCAGATACAACTTGTAACAGAAACTGTCGCTGTTCTTCGTCTTTCGTCTTCGTCAATCTCATTTTTTAGCCAATTGGCTACTTTTAGGGGGTCTCCCGGAAGATACAACGAAAAAATTTTCCACCCTATAGCTTGTGACCACCCTAGTCTACAGTTAAGAACTAGTTCGACATCAGCGAGAACTGTGTAAAACTTGTGGTATGTGACTAAGGCAGATTTTAGAATTCTCTTAAGGTGGGTTTTAGTTAACCCGAATAAACTTTCAAAGAACCCACCGTAGTGGCTACTACAAGTGGGGTTGAATCTCCAAGTAATAGAATGTTAGGCAAAAAATCTCTAACCGATGGTAGCGTATGCAAATGTTTAATATACTGAGATGCCGCTTGGAAATAAGTCGCATTGTCCGAGTATATTATAGAAGGGGTGCCACATCTGTTTATGAATCTATGTAGTGCCCCCAAGAAAGGCAAGCTCAAGATGAACAGCCCAGGTAACAGTGCAAGTAAAAAGAACTATAAAACATTTAGTGATTGCAGTTTTCGATGTCATCACATTGAAGTAATCTGTAAAGTCTACTCCGATGACTGTAAAGGGTTTGCTCTCCACCGCACGAGAACTAGGCAAAGCCACGAGGGACTGCCTAGAGGCGTTTGTACAGAACACAAGGGCGGATTATCTTCTATATAGTTTGTCGCATGCGTGTAAAATAGAAATTTCCGATGAATGATCAAAACTAGTTATCATGCGGAGGTATGGCATTATTAAGTCTCCTATCGAACCTAAGAACATCCTTCACTAATCTTAAGCTTAACTGTTTAGTTAATTGACTGGGGATAGATTATCTCGGATGCAGATTATTTCGGATTCAAAGTGTTCTTTCTGAAGGGTTTGAATCCAATAAAACTCTTCCTTCCCTTTCTCTTCTAGAGATATTTGGTGAGAGAAAACAACGTGACAAACAAACTTGATTAATGGCGTTTTAAGCTTCGCATTTCAAAGGTTCTGAATAAATCTATAAACCTAAGTAGTAATGCGGTGCACCATGTTCAAGTGATGAATTATTATTTAAATCTTCCCAGACTTTCTGTAACTGCTGTAATTACAGTAATATTGTTCTCTACCAAGGTGTCTTCCAACAATGATGGGTGCTCGGCCCATGTAGGCCAGTTAGATAGCTCTAAAAGCCAGGTGGATCCTCTTTGCCATAGATCTGAAAAGATGTATTTATAGCTGGATTCACGTGAAACTGCGTAAGCCGGTTTGTCATCGGTAGGAACGTACCTTTACTCGGTTGACGGTAAAATTTTTCTAATTTCATCCACCCTATTTTGGTTGAAAGTAGGAAGATGCTTCTTAGAATGTATCCATTGCAAAGCGACCTGACTGTCACTCCAGCAATAAATTTTACGAACTCTTAATAGACCCTCAAAGGCACTGAGAATGAATTTAAGAATTCGGGTGGAGAGTAAGGCTCCCATGAGTTCCAAACGTGGCATGGTAAGTTCCTTTATGGGAGAAACCTTGACCTTAGCCATAAGAACACTGGAAGTAGGTGTAATGAGACTTGAACGTAAGTCAGTGTCTAAATTGGAAACGACATACACTACAGTAGCATAAGCAGCCTTCGAAGCACCAGAGAAGGCATGTAGCTCCACTTCCTCTGAAAATATTACTTGACGAGGCAACTTAAATTTAAGCAGTGATTCAGGCTATTACCTATGACCTGTCACTCTTTTTTGTACCCCTCTGGGATTGTGTGATCCCAATCTAAATTGCATTTCCATAATTTCTGAAGGAATATCTTCCCTCGTATCACTACCGGTGATAATACACCTCACATAATTTTTTTTTTATATATATATCAAAATCCGTATTTCTATCACTCATTGACCCAATCATGAATTATTATTTCTCAAATTAATTTAGTTTGACCTGATATTATTCCTTAAAAACCTTATGTAAATTGCTAATGATAATTTCTAAATTAGATTTTAATCTTTAACGAAACATCTGAATTTAATATTAATAAATAACTGAAATTGGAAGGAACTACTTCATATCGCGTGGAAAATATTGATACGCGATCGAATGATTTAATTTTCATCAAACTACTTCATATAATATACTTTACATCGCATATGATATACTTTACATCGAAACGCAATGCTATGAAATTGTTTGTGAATAGTTAGTTACCCATAAGACATTTAATTTATTTTCCTTTTTAATATTTTACAATAATTTTTTCATTGATAATGAGAAAAATTATAAGTAAAAATTTTATATTATATCATATTAATATTTTTTTTTCCACTTCGCTTTATATTAAAGTTATTTTTATTAACTATGTAAATTAAACTAACAAAAAATGCTATTTGTTAGATGTGCATTATGTTGTGTTATATTTAAGCAATGCGAGTTATATATATTATATAATATAATATTCATAATATATAATATATATAAATATATATTATATATAGTTATATATTATATATATATATATATATATATATTATACTAATTATATATATTATTATATATATATATATATAAAAGAAATTTTACACTTCTTATGGAAGTGAAATATAACATGTAATGGGATTTACTTGGGCGTTATACAGTATGTTGGCAAGAAATAAAATAATATAAATTGATGATGTAAAAAATTATATCATTGATGTTTCAACCACAGTGACGTAAAATTTTCGCTCCTGAGAGGAACCTGCGCTGATGGAAAATTTTATGTCAACTTGATATAATTTTTTTCTGTGCTTTAAGATCGAACATCGACGCTATTTTACGAAGAATCTTCCTTTTAGCGTTGGCTTCCAAGCCAAAGGCTTTTTGGTTGTAGGAGATTGTCTTCAACTGTGTTCAAACTCCGATACCAACCTTTAATGGTTTTGCGTTTCATCACAATCTAATATGGTTTCATCAACACCAACTTTATTTATCTTGAATTCGGCGTTCACTATAGAGGTGAGTTTGGTGTCCACTCTTTTAGATTGAGACCAGCCTTTTCAAAAAAATCTAATGACTGGAAGAAAAATATGCCAATTCCTCCTCAGTGTCAAAGGTTTTATATAATAATATATATAATATATATATATATATATATATATATATATTATATAATATATATATATATTATATATATATATATATACTAATATATTATATATATAATAATATCTATCTATATATAATATATGATATATATAGTATTTTACATTCTCTCTCTCTCTTTCTCTCTCTCTCTCTCTCCTCTCTCTCTCTCTCTATTATATATATTATAATATATATAGTGTATTATATAATATTATATATATAATATATAATATATATATATAGTATATTATATATATATTTATATACTATATATATATATATACTAATATATATATATTATAATATATATAATATATATATATATATATATATATAATATATCTTCTCTCTCTCTTCTCTATATATATATATATATATATGCTTAAAATGTCATGTGAATAAGCTCAACTCTCAACAAAGAATGTACTGAAGTATCTTAGCAGGGATGCAACAGCTATCTCTTGTTTACTAAATAAAATATATTAAATTATTGACTGTACTTTTTTAAATTATAAAACACAAGGCAAAAGAAACTACTGTATTTAGCAATACTTGCTAAAACTCAAACTAATTAAACTCAACTAACTTTTTAATTACCTAATTTTATAATGCATTAATTAATCTCAATTTTTTTAATGTTTAAAATTTAAGGAGATTATACCTAAGTAAAATTTCCATAGTGTAAACTCTCACCCCATAGTGAGGCGCCCGTATATATATATATATATATATTATAATTATTTATTAATATATATATATATAATAATATAATTTATATATATATACTATATATATAATATATATATATATATATATATATATATATATATATATTATATATATACTCATTGGCGGCTCGTAACCGAAAACATGGGGAGGCACTTCAATATATAGTAATATATATATATATATATAGATAGATATATAATATATTATATATAATATAATATATATAATATATATATATATATTATATATATATATATATAATAATATATTATATATATATTAATATATATATATTATATATATATATATATATAGATAATATATACTATATATATTGTAATAATCTGACTGTTTCCTTTATAAATCCTGTTAGATTCTGTAAATAAGATTCAAATAATCGATCAATGCAAGTTTAACCACTCATTCAATCTAAAACAACAAAAACAACGAGGAAAAACAAGGCAAAAGATTTTTCTTAATATATTTTTCACAAATTTATTCTTAACAAACACATTTACTTCTATATTTAGAACCTTTATAATAATACCCTAATATATCGATATTTAAAAATAATCGTACCATAATCTAATTTAGTCCTAACATATAAAGATTAAAAGTGTCTACAATATATTATTCCTTATAAATGCACAATCCTTATCATTTGGTAATCTCTCCACTTATTCACTGGCAATGTTTGGTGAGACCTAAGGATAATAGTTTAGCAACGAGGAAATTAAACGTCAAAATAAAGCCACATACCTGTTAATCTTTCGGAACACTGGATAAGTAAATATCAATAATATCACCAATAAGAAAGTCATAAATTTGAGAACAAAATCGAAGTTAATACCGGAACAACTTGTAATAAAGAATATGGACGGTTACTTACTAACCAATTTCTAAAATGCCATACTTAATACCATTATAAATCCCGAATAAGTGTGATACTTCATAATTCCAACTTTAGGCGAGGTTAAACCTATTTCCAACTTGATTCTAGGCCGGCAAGAGAACACTGATTTATTAACTGCTGTTTCAATTCCGTTTGAACTTATCATCCGACGCACTAATTAGCATCTTTTTTACTTAAGCCCAACCTGGGAATTAGTCCTGGTAGATTACTGTTTAATGCCAGTCTCTAGGGCCAATCCCCTATTTAAAACTATAGATACTTGTCAATAACATTCTTTTAAAATTATAATAATAAACAATACATTATTAATTTATTTCCTTACAGTTTCGTACGGGATCTTTTCTTCAGTCCTTTGATTTGTTCCTTTCATTCCTCTGTTTATATTCATCGTGGTTTTCCATAATTCCAGGCATATCAACCAAACCACGTATAGATTCTTAATGTTATTGACAACAAAGTTTCATCATGAGGGAGGATAAACCTAGACTGATTGACAGGGTGATTCAAAATACAGCCTCTAATCACACTAAAAATCTTTACGTGCTCGAACTTAGCGTTGCCCCGCATGAGTCCCAATCTGGGACTTTTCCCTTCGCTTCTTACACCTTGGCAATCCGGTCTCAATATAGTAAATTTTAGTATAACTCTCTCTCTCCTCCATCTCTCTCTCTCATCTCTCTCTCCTCTCTCTCTCTCTCTTCTCTCTCTCTCTCTCTCTCTCTCTAAATATATAGATAGTATATATAATATATATATAATATTATATATATATATATAAATATAATATATATATTATAATATATATATATTATATTATATTATATATATATATAAATAAGTTTTTTTTTATTAATTTTTTTAAAAAAAAATGTTTCTTTCATTGTTGTTCATATATTTATTCGCAAAGGGGCAACCCTCTACTTTTCGAGTAGGAAGTTGCTCAAAATTTGGCAAGTTTTATTATGACGTGTTCGAGAGGAGGCTTTGTGCAAAAATCCTCAAAATAGACAAAATAAGAATAAGGTTTCTATTACGTTGCCATGACAACCAGTGTTTTTGAAAGCATTATAATTTTGCTTTCTTGGAGGCACAAATCAAAATTCCTCCAGTCAATGATCCTTACGAAAAATAATGTTTCGCAAGAGAATAAATCATCTTAATGTAAAAACTTAGCGTTCTTGTATAACATTTTTAAACATTAATTTTAATAGTAGTAAATAATAATTTGAATTATCTTAAATTACATTACTTGCTTTTATTTTTTTAGAGTTATGTACTGGCCTCCTGTGCTTCCCCGTAAAGCCGCGCCTTATATATATATTATTATAATAAATTATATATATATAATATATATATATATATATATATACTATACTTATATATATATCTTTATTATGATAAAAAAAAATAGTAGAAATTCAATTTGGATTTTAACCATTAAGCAAAATAAGCACGTGCTTAGGGCATCAAATGAAGGGGGCACTAGGGAAATTGGATTTTTTTTTTTTTTTTTTTTTTTTTCATTGTTTTAGATTCTAAAAATTACAACATAATGTTACAATTATCGTCTACTGAAATTGAAAGATATTATCAGTGCTGTCAAAAAGATAACTGATGCTTTCCAAAGGATTTCAACAGTATTTTCTCAGCTGAGCTTGAGTAGTTTCACTTGTATGTGCGCCATATGTTAAATATAGATATTGACTTTCGTATATATTTAACATTGATGGTCACAAATTTCTCAGTTGAGCGTTAATTTTCCAAGTTGAAGTTATTAAAAATCCCATCAGAACAACTATGCAACAAGACAGGCTGAATGCCTTATCTCTTCTAAGAATAGAAGCATATCTGATACATAACATTAGTTTTGGGGATCTGATCAAAGACTTTGAAATTAAAAAATGTAGGAGAAAACTTTTCAACTATAAATATAGTTGATGTATTCAAAAATAAACATTATTTTCCATCTTTCAAAAAATTTTGTTTAATTTCGAAAAATAACATTTTATTTTATGGTTTACTATTGTTTATATTTTGAATTACCTTCATATGGGGCACCAAAATCTTATAACTGCTTAGGGCCTCTAAGGGTCTTAATCCGGCCCTGCAATATATATATATTATATATATATATAATATAATATATATATTATATAATGTCATAATTGTGTATATATATATATAATATATATATATATATAATATATATATATATATATATATATATTCGAATTTATATGCCGTCTTACAGGTATATCAATATGTGGTGTGTTGGTGTGTGTGTGTGTGTGTGTGGTGTGGTGTGTGTGGTGTTGTGTGTGTGTGTGTGTGTGTGTGTGTGTTGTGTGTGTGTTGTGTAGGGTGTGGTGTGTGTTTGGAATAACGACGATAACAAATGCTCTATGCAGGGGTTAATCAGGGGGTGGGGCCCGGGGGGGAATTTCCCCCCCAGAAATCAAAATGTCCCCCCCGGAGATTTCCAATTTTATAAAAAAATCATATAAAGGTTGACTGGACTATATACTATTTAATTATCTATTATACTATCTTCTCTACTTACATACGAATATATATATATATTATATATATATATATATATATATTATATATATATATAATATATATATTATATATATATTATATATATAGTATATATATATATATAATAATATAATATAATATATATCATATATATCCTCCACTGTTACACAACTTTTATTTCTGGCATTTTGTTAAGACTTCGGCGAGCGTGCAATTTCTCCAATTTGTATATTCTGTACAAGTTTAGATTTTATGATGCAAAAGCTACCTATAAACTTATTAAACTTAGTTCTCGTACAATCTTGTATGAGTAATGGTGTGGTAAGCATAAATAATACTTATTTACATTGTAAGGATTGTGCTCTATATTTTTCCTTTTTTCAATTAGGATCTTTATCTTTTATTGTGTGTGTTTTTTAAGCCTACGTGAAAGCTGTATTGCTAAAAGTGCTGCAACTTTGTAAGCTATAGCTACTATGTACATTGTTTAAAATGGCAGGGCAGCAAAAATTATATTACAGCACAAAGTACATTTATAACATTCGATCATAATGATGAAGAAAGGCAAGGTATTGTAAGTGATCTAAGTTCCTGCACAAAAACCCGTAGATTAAATATCAAGCTGGGAAACTAAGACAAGTGGTCTGTACTTTGATCGCCATAGTGTTTGGCATTTTCGTAAGCTGTCGTGAAGTAATTTAAAAAAATACATAGATTTAGCTTTTCAAAAAACAAGTGGCGTTATTTATATCAGTACCATTTTTAATAAATGTCTTAGAAAAGCTACTGGATGGGTTCAGGAAAAACTGGAAAACATTCAAAATCACGATAAGCACCTTGTAAGCAATTATTTATAAAATGCTAGATCTAGTAGGGCTTAAGAACTCCTGATCCAACACTATTGATTATAACAGAGTGAAAGTGGAAAATGTTAACAGAGAAGGCTTTTCAGCGTTGTTAGAAGCCGATTATCTTTTTAGCTAAAGAAGAAATACCTCATACCACCAAATATGAAGCGTTAGTTCGTAGGATTTTTAGTAAAAAACAACAAACCTCTTGAGGACTGGATTAAAGCCCAAAGTGAGAGATCAACACTACATTTCGTTAATTATACCGCTTTCAGGTTATTGCTGCTTTGGGAAGTTTGCTTGGACAAACAAGAATGAATATTTACTTAGTGAAGATATACTTTAATGGCAGGTGAATCCACGAACCATAATTTACATCAAATCAATCTGTCACTGCTTTAGTTCGCTATGTAGTCCCAGCTCCAGTTTATGAAGTAAGAAAAAGGTTTTATGATATGGTTTGAATATAGAAACAAAACTGACGGCGATGTCAAATATTTTTTGGCCTATGGGGACAGCATGCCTTTAAAAAACGGAAAACGCTTCTTACGAAAATTAGCATCCTGTTCTTTGCACGGTGCTACGAATTTCAGTCGGTTAGTATAAAAGGGTGCGCGGGAAAAGATTTCGGAAATGAAACAATTTGAAATTCCATATTCAGTTGTAGAGCCCACGATTTATCGCTTGCCTTCACTAGTTCCAGAAAAAAGTTTCCAATGGTTAAGAGGGCTTTACATGTTGTTAGAGAGAGATATCTCACAACTCTTTTTCATGTCTTCCTAAAAGAGAACGATTTACATTAAAATTCAAAAATCCACTAGAAGAGCCTGGCCTTAAAATTTCCAGAAGCTTGCAGACGTACGTGTGGTTAGCACATTATCCTACGGTTATGCTTGTGTTTTTATGTTTTCAATCAATTATGATGGCATGTGAACACATTTACAAGGATGGTGCCGATTTAGCAAGTTTATCTGGTGGTATTCTTTTTGAAATGACTAATATTAGCTTTATAGTGAGTTTGGCTATTTTAGATGTAACACTGAGTGCCTTGTCAAATTTAAGTAAGGCTCTCCAAAAAGAAGCTCTTAAACTTTCATCTCTTCCCCAGCTTATTTCTGGAACAGTTGGT
>JABUQX010072015.1:0-39264 GCA_015478945.1 Trachelipus rathkii
TCTCTAGCAGCGAGAATAGAATCCGAAAAGATTAAGACAGAGGCAATTCTAGAAGTTTAAAACGATGGACGCAGAAATTGAAATGATGTTGGAAGATGAGGGCTCGAGTCATCGGCCCATGTGACGTAGGCAGTAGTACGTAGATGTGCCCGAGTAAGAAGATCATCTAATGAAAGCTTAGGCAATAAAGTAGGGAGATGAGACGAACGGCCCCGAGGAACTCCACTCATTGACGAAAAAAGAATGATAGAACCTCAGAAGTCGCCCATCAGAACCATAGCCGCCAATGTTAGCGACTTGAAAGAAAGGCGTTAGACATAAGTACCACATGCAAAGAGCAAGGAAGAAGGCAAGAAGGAGGGGAGCTTGGAGAGCAATGAATGATGCGTGCCATACCCGGTCAAATGTATTGGATATGTCAAGCGCCACTACGCAACTCTGCCAGTAGGTTCCTAAGAGCGGAAAAACCATAAATCGGTCTTTACAATAGGGGAAGAGCTATATCGCCAGAGAGACTGTGTGAACATCCCAAAGTCCGACTAAGCGCCGCATCGGGAAAGAAGGAGAATGAGATTCCACGCATGCCGTCTTACAGAAGTAGAGCTAGAGAAAGGGTTTCAAAGATCCGTATGACACGAATAGCAAGTGAGAGCTAGTAGGGCCGATTAGTTTAGAACTAGCATCAGAGCGGCGTTCCTCTTTTTCGGAATTAGCGCCTTTGGACATGTGCGTGTCTTCCAACACTGAAGGGAAAGTCTGCAGTATTTAAGACATAGAAATCATAGTTGACGAAGGGTGGTTGTCCAGCAGCGTAAAGCACATTTCCCTCAGAAACTCGTGCTTTTTGCCAACCCCTGTCGTTTAAACATATTCACTAAACTGGAATAATAACGAGTAAATATAAACACATTTTGAGCCATTGAGAGGAGCGTTTAGGAACTTTTGAAAAAAAAGTTCGCATCGGCTTATCGAAATCGAATCTAATACCAATTTAAAAATTCTAAGTAAATTATTCTATAAATCTCCGTAAATCTAACGTTTGCACGCGTTAACGGCATGTTAGGGGGAAAATGGTCAACTCCGTTAATATGACCGTTAATTTTTTTCGAAATTAAACGAAAGCGGTAAGAACAGTTACGCAAAAACTTCCAACGAAGTTAATTAAACGGATTAACACGCTTAACGCGGTTAACTCGCCCAACCTTTGTGCTATATATACATATACTAATACATACCATTGTATATTATACATTATATATATATCATATTACATTATACGTACGTTATCTAGTATATATCAATATATTATATATATATTATATATAAATAGTAGGGTTCTATAAATATATATAAATATCATATACATACTACTAAGATTAGTATACTATATATATGTAAACATACTAGTCAACACCAAACTCGAGATATGTTCCTTGAAAACTAACACACTAAGCGATTATTTCCCAACACTAGAACATATAACGGACATTTTATGACCAACTTGGTCGCACATCCCTACCTTTAGATCAACGCTTTGGAGGAACAGAGCAATGCCTATGTAAGTCAACAATTAGACCAAATCGACTGGAATTTGGAACGGCAGAGGAGAAGCTAAAGTCGGAAGGCTTAGCAGGAAACTACCATACTTGTTGTCGAACAAGAGGACAGAACAGCATCGCAGTGACAGGTGGGTTGGACAATAAGCCTGCTCATGTCGTTAAATTACTGCGGGTTGTGACCAGATAATAAATCTGCGTCGATGGACCCTAAAAGTTAGTATATGCGCGTGCGAGGCATCATGTTCTGAATCTAGACAACAGGATATCCTCAACACTAGAACTATAACGGTCATTATATTGACAAGTTGCGCGTGCTCGCGTGGTCTTAGCCTTACTTGATAACTACTTTCGGAGCAAGAGGAATCATGTTTTGTCAACAATATTTACGACCAAATCGACTGAATTTGGTAACGGCAGACAGGAAAGCTAAAGTTGGACGTAGAGGAAACTACGATACTTTGTGCTCCGAACAAAGGACAAACAGGCATCGCAGTGAAGTGTGTATGCGACAAATAAGTTTGTCAGTGTTTCCAAATGATGCGACGGTGTGCGCACTCCAGTAGTAAATTGCCGTCGATGGGACTCTAACACGTTAGTATATCCTCGAGCATATTGTTCTTGAACTCAACATAACGGACTTATCGCTCAACACTAGAACTATAAGGGGTATTTATGACAATTGGTTCGCCTCCCTACCCTTGATAACTGCTTTGGAGGAAAGAGGAATGCTATGTTCGTCAACAATTAGACCAAATTCGACTGAATTTTGAAGGCAGACAAGAAGCTAAAGTTTCAGAGGGAGAGAAACTACGCAATACTGCTGCATCGTGAACAAACAAGACAGACGAGCATCTCGCAGTAAAGGGTCCTGCTGGACCAATAAGCTGTAAGATGTTGTTTCAATGATGCGCGGTGGATCCTAGTTACGGTAAATGGCGGATCGATTGGGACGCTAAAATACAATATATCGAAATACTGCGACTCTTGAACCCTTTGCACCAATGAGTTACAAACGAATATATGGGGGCGTCGAATTGTCCCGACATAATTAGTTGAATTGTACAGGGCAGATTTTCGATCAAAGAAGTGGTTACATCGCTAGGGCATTTTTTCTGTATAATGCGTGGACATTAGAGCAAGTAGTGGGAAACCGCGCGTGCGTGTGAGTGAGCGCGCCATGGTAAACTTTTACAAGGCGTAAGCCTCTACCTAAGTTATGACCACATCTAAGGGCGACATAGCTCTGGCGCCCTGATACATTGTAGCCGCGGACACTAATAAAAGAGGGACGATCTTCAAATTCCCCACAAATTGCGAAAAAGAGAAGCTGGCGTTGCTGGATCGCCGCTGGCAGTCTGTAAGGGCTTGAATGACGGTAAACCCATTTACAACAGATTGGGCGTCAAGGGAAAGCGGATCCATACGCTGTCAAACAGGCGTTGCACTAAAAAAACTATGAAACGAAAAAACACTGCATAAAGGTGCGAGCGATAATCATTCTGTGTTTACACAGCGGAGCAGAAACTGTCTTTATCTGTCTTTCATTCCAGATAAATATTTTAGATATTTGGACATAACCAGCTATATCCATCGCTGGAAAGCCCTCCCGACCGCTTATTGGCTACTCCAATGATCGCCTGCACGGATCTACTATATATATATAATATATATATATTATAAATTAATATATATAGGTATATAAAAATAATAATATATAATAATATATATCATATATATATAATAGTATCATATATCATCGATATATATATATTATATATATATATATTATATACTATATATATATATTATAACTAGACTATATAATATATTATGATATAATAATATTATATATATCATATATATATATATATATATACATATACTACTATATGTATATATATACTATTATAATAATAATATTGAATATATATACTATATATACTATATCTATATATATAAATATATATATTTTATATATATATATCAGTATAAATATATAGTGGGTATACTATATATATATATATAATATATATATATATATATAATATAATATATATAATACTATTAAATATATATAATATTGCCTATTAGTCATAGTATATCAAAATTACGAAATATAAGTCTCAAATTTGAAATACAAAAAGGAATTGCATTTATTGCTAACGCAGTTACGACGCATCTTAACTCCGTGAGATGCCGAATGGCATCACCCTATTTTTTTGGGCAAATAGAACAAAGGCTTATTCAAAAAAACAAAACAAAAAAACTCAAAACGCACCCTGATTAGAGGTCTGAATGAAGCAGTATTTTGAAGTAAATCAAGGGGGAAGGTTGGTTTTTTATTTTAAGCGGACATCTCAACCTCGGCCATCAAAAGGGTAGATAATTAATAAGAATAATAATAATAATAATAATAATATAATCACTAAATAAATAAATAATAATAATAATAATAATAATAATAATAATAATAATAATAATAATAATAATAATAATAATAATAATAATAATAATAATAATAATAATGATAATAATAATAATAATATGGTAATGATTCACAGGGTTAGGGTGCGAGTATTTATTCTCGAATTCTAGTGATCGTGTCCCTTTCAAACTTTCTATCCTTATTGTTACTGGTGGTGTCACACCGCTGCACTCCCCGTAGGGGGTGCTGAACCCTATCTATAGTTATGGGAAAAAAAAGCAGCCGATATGTTTCTGCGAATGAATCGGAGTTGGGCAAGGAGTCGGATTCTGAGTAGGCTCACGATGCGAAGCACTGAGCCGGAGCTGGAGACAAATCTTGAAATAAGCATATAATGGTCCAAGTGGGGTATCTTTCCCTTTGCTTACGAACCTGTAAAACTAAATTTTGAGGGTATGAAGTTCCTACTGAGTGTCTGAGAGCCCTCGGGGGGTTCCCAGAAGAAAAAGAAATAAAGCAGAGAATAGCAGAGCATAGCTGAGAAAGGAGTCGGAGTCCGAGAATCAGTCGGCCTACTCCGGAGGGGAGTCAGAATGGAGACTCAGTGTGAGCTGAGATGGAGTAGTGAGGTGCTTCAATTCACACTTGCTTTTGACTTGCATAATGTATGTTACATCAAACTCAATGTAATGATGGGTGCTGAGATCGAATACACTTGTTTCAAACCTCTAACAGTGGTAGTAATAGTTACCATAGTCCATCCTATTTTGTTTAACGGGTTGCGTGAATGCAAGGGAGTCGAAGAATCTGCCACTTTCCTCCCGCGAACCTAACCTTATATGGTTCACCCATTCCTGTAACTTCACATTTCAAATTTCTAGGACTCATTCTAGATGAGCCCCTAACATACGCAACCGCACATTAAACTCCTGAAAACGACTTGTCATCGCGTGCTTGACCTATTACGTCATCTCGCCTCAAAATATTGAGGTGCTGATTGCAAGTCACTTTACGTCTCCACATCGTCCTAACCCGATCGGAGTTGGACTATGGCTGAGTAGTATATGGTTAGACCTCCCCAACTCCACCTGTTAGATCACATCCAAGACTTGGCGACCCGTATCTCCAATGGAGCCATCCGATCGTCCCTTTGGGTGAGCCTTGAATTTAAATCCGATGTGATGCCGCTCTCTCTTCGGATGGAATACATCATGTGCACAAGTTATCTTCGCTTTCAAACCCCAATACCATCTGCTCTAACACCGATTCTTCGAGAGATACTCAAAATCTTCCTTACTGGCCATTTGCAAATACAGTTTATAACATCCTTAACTCCCTCAACGTCCCTTTGCAAAAGGTTATGCCGTTCTCTTATGATGAAGGGTATACACCTTGGCTATTTCCTTCTCCTATCATTTGCCTGGTCTTGACCTCTCTCTCTCCAATTCTAGCAACCCGCTGTCTCGTTAAAGGCATTACTCCTGTCTCATTCCCCAGTTTACGGTGGATTTACTAGTGTTTACTGACGGCTCTAAAACAGGGGGGACAGTGTGGGTGCGTCTGCTGTCTTTCCTAACCGCAACCTCTCCCATACTCTTCCCCCTCTCATGCTTCAATTTTTACTGCAGAATTAATGGCTATAATGATTGCCCTTTCTCGAATTCTATTCTTTAACCATGACCACTCTTATGTCATTTATTCAGATTCACTCAGTGCCCTCCTGGCGCCTAAAGGCCCCTATTTTAAAAACACAATGGTATCCGCTGTTCAACAATTTCTTCGGTTGCTCCACTCTCGTAAGAAATAAATCATACTATGTTTGACCCCCTCTCACGTAGGGTTAACTGGCAACGAAATCGCTGACAGAGAGGCCAAAATGACTGTTCTAGGTACCTCCTGGATGCCATTCGACAAGATAGACTCCCATCAACTGATTAGTATCCTGCTCTACGACGAGGCTTCCGGTCTTATTGGCAAGAGTGCTGGACGAGTGATCATGGATGGGCGAAACTTAGAAATATAAAGCCGAACATTGGTGAGTGATCTTCCTCTCATCAACGAAAGGGCCTGCATATATATATATATATATATATATATATATATATATTATATATATATATATATATATATATATATATATATATATATATTGATATATATATATATATTATATTATATTATAAATATATATTATATATAATATATATAATATATATAATATATTAATGGAGAGAGAGGTTTTTTCAGACCACACACAACATACACCACATACCACATACACACAACACACACGCACACACTTCCACTTACGCACACAACACACACACATCACCTTCACAAACACACACGCACATAGACAGAGTAACAGAGTATTAATGTAGTAAATTTTTTTTTTTTTAATTCATTTTCCTTATCTCAAGTGATTTTATGAGTAAGTCTTAATTCCCCGTTTTTTTTATATTCAATCATTTAAAAGGTTGCCTGAAATGATTCCCCCAATCTCTTCCACAACGCTATCCTTTACGGCCCCAATTCCCACACACCAATCTAACTTTTATTGCTAATGGCTTAAATAACCTGTTGATCTTTTTTTTCTTTTATTAAAGCATTAAAGAGTTTGAGAAATAACAGTTCGTTACCAGGCTCATTGTTCGAACGAAATTCTGTGATACTATTCAGTGTTTTATAACTTTTTTTCATATTTTTAAATGCGTGTAAATAATGTATTACTGTGATTTTTCTTTATTTATATAATATATATTAATATATATATATATATATATATATTATATTATATATATATATATATATATATTATATATATATATATTATATATATAATATATATTATATATATATATATATATATATATATATATATACTATATATATATATATATTATAATATTATTATAATTATATTTATATATATTCTCACACGCTGTCCAGTTACCTTGCAGTTGGTGGGTGGGCTTCTGGCGATACTGTTGGCGGGTAATACTTGTTCAGTGTCTAGAGCGAAAAACTGGCTTTTTGAAATTCCCACCCATAGTCCTTCAATTAATTGTATAATGTTGCCCTTCCCTTTTTTCATCACAGCCCCATGGGCCATCCGGTGCCTCTTCCTGCATGGGTTTTCAGTTCACCCACCACTTCCTCCCCGTGGATGAGGGTAAAGGCTAAAAACCGGTCTTACGCTCACCTCTGACCGGGTCGCCAATTGTAGGGAACCCGAGCCCTGGCTAACCACCAGTGGAGGCTGTTCTGCACTTTGTGCTGTATAATCTCAATACTTTTGAGTGAAGACTATGGTGCCGTGTGTTAAACCGGGTGGGTCACCGACGTAGAGTTCTGGGAGGATCTGCCGAGGCCACATCCACAGCCCACCCTACGGGTGGGGTTCGGGTGGTTGTGTGGGTCTCTGGACTGTGACCTGCTGTGGAGAAGAGGATTACCCTTCCTTATGAAATATACGCCTTTCCAGCCCATCCTGTTATTTACGTTTATATCTCATTTGGCATTATTGTTATGTTGTTCATCCATGGAGACGAAGTTTGTGGTAAAATTTTTTATGGAAAAGCCTTTAAATGAAATAACGTGTTTAAACCAAGGTGAGGCTGAAACAACAACAAAATACAATCCTATCAGGTACCCAGCCTGACCCTACCATGGTCCCTACTACTTCTAGACCTGGTACTATGATTTGCTTTTTCTTCTTCTACACTGGGGTCCTTCGCGAAATTTCAATCGATTCGTCGACAGCAAAACCTCGAACACATCTCAGGTGCCCAACGGTCGGGCAATCCACAAGGTGCCCCCCGGTAAACTAGTCGTTCTCATTCGTTTTACTCATATGCCTGCACCCTCCAGGAATGTCAGCAGACCATGTCATTCCCGCCGATGTATTACATCTACTACGATCCGCTATCTCCAAACTTTCTGAGCACAGAAAACATCCTCTCAGTATAAGAGCACTTAAAAAAGCCCTAGGAGTTGGAAGACCCTCCAGTCAACATTGATGAGAAATGGTCCATTCTCGTACAAGCTGCTTACCGAAATCAAAGTTCCATTCTAGTCATCCTTAAACGTTCTTGGAGGATTTCTAATTATTTCTACTCTGATGACATAAGAAACAACATCTAAAGGCATATTCTTGTCCTATTCAGAGAGACAAGACCAGTTGTCATTTTGGAGAACTCCAACAGACAGATCTTCCGTTACATAACATTTTATAGATTTTCCCTCGCCGGGAAACTCCTGACAAACCAAATCCCGTTTACTACTGACCTTTAATACCCCTTATCCACATACAAAGGTCAAAATAAGGGTTTGAAAGTTACAGTGTTCGCACGTTTATCCTCGACCCAGACGTTGCTTCAAATGTCAACGGTTTGGTCATCCCCGAAAATACTGTTAGGGGACAGGAAGACATATGCCCAATCTGCGGCGAATTATTTCACACTCCATGTGAAAATACCCCTAACTGCAGAAACTGTAAAGGACCCCACAGTGCTTCCTCTTTCAATGCCCGTCTTACTGTTTGAACAGGAGGCTTTTAGAGCTATGTACCATACATAAATTGAGCAGGAGAGAATGCTATACGCCAGCTCAATGAAAAATAATCAGCCAATCAAAAATCAATCCTACGCCAACAATTACAGCTGCCCCAGCCTCCGCGTGTTAATCCGCCAACACAACCCTATCCTAATAGAACTTCTCTCTTAATTCCGTTGAAACTCAAGCAAGTACTGCAACCAGTCTAACTGTACTGCCCCACACTACCAAATTTTCAAGAGTTCAAAAGCAAGCCTTGATTCATCTCCGTCCAACAAAGCCATCAACAAGCCTACTCTGAATAACTTTCAACAAGCTAGCAATGAAACTAAGCTAGCTCATCCAATACAAATTTGGAAAAACACTCCCTGCCAAGACCACTGTCCCATATCACCCAAATGGGTTCACCAAACTTATGCAAGACGACGGTCTCTTTGTCCCTTATTTCGCCCCCACTTTTACTAAAACCCCTGGTAAAGATGTTTCAAAACACACAGAAAAGAATAGTCGGCAAGTTAAAAAATTATTCGTTAAAATATAGAGCAACCGAATTTTTAAACAAAGACACAGTAACCCCAGATGTATAAAATGCAACTCAGAAGAGACTTCGCCATAAGTCTATTTCTGAGACAAAAGCAAAGGCTTCAAAAGACTGTAACCACAATCCCAAACTAATGACAACCCACCCAACAACCATCCTAATGTCTATCAAGAACAGTTTTAGTTCTTCTGAATTTTCCTATAACTCTTCTCCCGAGTTTCCTTATCAGCTCTCTCATAAGGGATTCTAATACCCCTAGAAGATGAAATTGGATTAACAGCTCCCCAAATGGAGCTTGATCGCCGATGACCATTCTCGTTCTAATGCTTCCTGCACTTCGAGAAAGGTGAATGGAAACTGTTCAACGTCAAACGTCGCAAACCGCTCTAGAAGCGTTCTGGGTCTGTCTGGCAGGCATGAGATAGCCGCAGAGGTCTCATTCTCCAATAAACTGCCCAACCTTTCCCCAAAATCACCCGCATGAATGCAAGTACGGAAAATACCCCCCTCTCCAGAATCTGACTAGCCAATTATCGAATCCCCATATTGGGAAATCGATGTTATAACCCCAATACATTCTCAAAAAGACAATACCCTTCAGATACAGCTTCTTCCCATTTTCCATGGAAACAACTCTTTGTCCCTCCCACATTTCTGAATCTGCTTGGGTAAGAGGATCTGATACTGCGTCTCAATAACAATATGAATGAATGCTCTTCTATTAACCAACCAAACCCACATAACTAGTTGGATTCGGTTGAATTCAATTTATCTCGCATTCATGGTGAAAGCTCTTTCACCAAATACATCTGAAAATTCCTCCCTAAAAGATGTCATACAACCTATATAAATCTCTGGTGTATGACTACCCCTCTTCCCCCAGGTTTTGTTCCCCATCCTCGCCGAGACCCACGTCTCACTTCCCTCTCAATCTGAACCCACCTCTAACATTCCCCCCAGTCACATAGAGACAATTGTCCTCTAATCAGACACCATCATAATATTCATAACTCACCATGACTACTTTTCTTCAATGGAATTGCCGTGGCTATTACTCTAATTTCGAAGAACTTGTTTAACTAATAAACATATGCACACCAAGTGATATGTGTTGCAGAACTTCGACTATGTCATCGTGACTCTTTCAACCATCTGAATATAAATTGCCGTTAACTCTATAGAAAGAGGTGACAATGATATAGGGGAGGGGCTGGAATACTCATTCACAAATCTTTCCCCTATCCCCAGTCCCTCTCCAAACCAACTTCATGCAGTAGGGCAAGAATTCACTTGTCCATCGACATTACTATATGCTAAATCTACTTAAGCTCGAGTAGTGAATTTACTAGGTCGACTTAAGTAGATCTTTTCAAACAGCTCCTTGCTCGGTTGTTATACTAGGTGACTTAAACCTCCGCCACCCCTTATGGGGTGTGACTCTTCACTTCATCTAAGTCCAAGATCTTATAGATCTCCTAACCCCCTTTTTCCTGGGATGCCTTAAACACAGGACTCCCAACCTATGAAACGTTTAGATACACAACACTTCTTCTTGTATTGATATTTCTTTTTGCTTCCATTCCCTTATGGATCGTTTTACCTGGCTCCGCTTTGATTATTTATTCGGCAGCGATCATTACCCAATAGCATAAAATGAGCTTGTTCCAAGCCCAATGCAAAAACCCAACTCCAGCTGGCGTTATGATCGAGCGGAGTGGGCTCTTTTTATCAGGCCACAGCTATCCCTCTTTCTCCTTTCAATAAACGATTTCCGACTGTTGATGATGCCTTTTGCCTCTTCCAGAAAGTAGTCATCTCTGCAGCGGAAGCCTTGCATCCCGCGTCTTCCTCAGGCAAGCCGGTCGGCAAACCCCTTGGTGGTCCAAGAGTGCGCACAAAAGCCAAACCGAGAGAAGAAGAAGAAACTCTCGGGCCATACAAAAAGACCCGCACCCAACCCAACATGATTATTATATAAGGCAGCGCAGCGGAGATCTCGCGAATTTAATCGTCAAACGCGTAACAATATTTTTCGAACTTACATTATCGACTGTTAACTCCACAATCCGCTTCTTTAAGTGTGGGAAAGTTTACACGAAAATTCTCGTCGCTCCAATAACTCGCTCACCCCAGTCCTCCGTTATGGGCATGATATAACTGATACGATTTCTCGCTCCTGCGGTGGTAGCGGATGCGTTAGGTTATAGCTTTGCTAGCCATTCGAGTTCATCCGCTACACTGAAAAGCCTTTCAAAAACTGAGAACCGACACAGCACTGCCAGACTTTTCAACAGCCAAAGGGGAAGATCATACCTACAACGGTCTTTTTTACCTTGCAGAGTATCAAACTGCACTGGCGAGTAGGCAAAGACGGTGCTCTTGGTCAGACCTGAATTTCGGTATATTGCTCCGTCATATTCATCCCTCGGCATCAGCATTTTTGCTTGGATCTATATAAAAGAAATCCCTGGATGAATTCTCTTTCCATCTATTTGGACCTACAGCTTTTGTACATTCCTATCCCCAAACCGGGAAAGATCCGAAGCTGGCGGATAACCAAAGACCAATCAAAGACCAATTTCACTGACCTGTAAATTAATGGAGAAAATGGTTCAGGCCGCTTTCTCCTGTTCTGGAGAGTCGCCAAGCTTTTTCAAACTTCCAGTTTGGCTTTCGCAAAAAATCCGTTCGATCCCGCGGACCCCTTGTTTAAAAACTAGACCAATGACAATCCGGGAAGCCTTTTCAACTGGTGGGATGGTTTCTGGTGTCTTCTTTGACCTTGAAAAGCTATGATACAACGTGGAGCTGGGATTTTCTCCTTCAACTCCATTCGCTTTCGGTTTTCGCGGACAACTCCTCTTTTCATTAAATGTCTTTTGTCAAACAGATCCTCAAGTTCGGTGCTCTTCTATTCTTTCACGTCGTCACGCCACCTTACTCTGGATGAAGGCGTTCCGCACGGTAGTGTGTTCTACGTGTACTACTATTTGCTCTCGGATTTAATGACATTGTTACTTCTATCCCAGCCACGGTTATTTTTCTCTCAATGTTGATGACCTTGCGTTATATATAACCGGCCAGGCTGCCCTTTTTCGAACGGCAACTTCAACTAGCCATTGAGAATATTTCACAATGGGGTAACTCCATGGCTTCCATTTTCTCCCACCAAAACCTCAGTGTTTTTCAAGAAAAAAGGGAATCGAAGAATCTGCCACTTTCCTGCGAACCTAACCTAATATGGTTCGCCCATTCCTTGTAACTTCACAGGTCAAAATTTCTAGGGCTCATCCTAGAACGACCACTTAACATATGCACCGCATATTAAATACCTAAAAACAACTTGTCATCGCGCTCTTGACCTGTTACGTCATCTCGCCTCAAAATCTTGGGGTGCTGATCGCAAGTCCCTTTTACGTCTATATAACGCCCTAGTTCCGATCGAAGCTGGGCTATGGCTGTGTAGTATATGGTCAGGCCTCCCCTACTCTACTGCATCTTTTGGATCCCAAACAAAACGAGGCGATCCGTATCTCCACTGGGAGCCTCGATCGTCCTCGGATAAGCCTTGAAGCTTTGAGCCAATGTGATGCCACTGCTCTCTTCGAAGAGAATACATCAGGTGAACAAGTTATCTTCGTTTTCAACCCCAATACGTCTGCCCTGACATCCGATTCTGCAGGAGGTGGCTTCAGAACCTTAATTACTGGGCCATTTGCGAACACGGTTCATAACATCCTTAATTTCCTTAATATCGCCTTTACAAAGGTGCTGCCTTTTCTTCAATACGATGAGATCACCCTTGGTTGTTCCCCGATACCCACAATTTGCCCTTGGCTCTGACTCTCTCTGCATAATAAGTCCTATTCTGCTGCCTTGTTAAAGGCATCAATTCTGTCTCATTCCGTAGTTCATGATGAGTTTACTTCAGTATTTACTGATGGCTCTAAAACCGGGAACGTGTGGGGGCATCTGCTGTCTTTCCTGAACGCAACCTTTCCCATACCCTCCCCCTCATGCTTCACTTTTTTCACAGAATGAATTATTGGCTATAATATGTGCGCTTTCTCCGGCATTCTTATCCTTAACCAAGTATCTATCTTATGTCGATGCTTAGTTCAGATTCGCTCAAGCGCGCTAGCATTACTGAGCGCTGTATAATATTCCTCTGTATGTCTAAAATACAATCGGTATCGTGCGTGTGGCGTCATATTGTTCTCGGGCTGCTCCATTTCCGCAAGAAACAAATTATTTTTTTGGACCCTTCTCATGTAGGGGTAACTGGCTATGAAATCGGACAGAGAGGCCAAAATTGCCACCTCCTCATTTCGGAGTTGTTCCAGGTAACTCCCGGATGCCATTCGACAAGGCCTCCTCCCCTCAACTGATTACTATCCTGCTCTCCGAAAAGTTCTTAAATCTTATTGGCAAGAGTGATGGACGAATGATCAACGAGGAGCGCAACTTAGAAATATAAAGCCGATCTTCGGGGAGTGGCATGCCTCCCACGACGAAAACGCTTACACGAGGTTATACTTGCACGCCTTCCGTATTGGCCATACTAAATATCACTCACAGTCACCTTATGTTACGGACCCTTTCCCTCCATTTGCAAATTTTGTCGAAGTCCATACCCCGCAATCTGTTTCCCATATCTTCTTGATTGTTCCCAGCTGGACTCTATTCGCCCCGTCCTTTTCCTACTTTACGATCCATAACACTTCAAAAGATTATCCCATATCTTATCCGTATTCTTCCACTTAGTAGTAATCGATATTTTCTTTGTTTCTACAAGAGTGAATTTGTTCATAATATTTTGATTTTTTTATGTCTATTTAGGACTTTATAATGCAAAGGATCACTTTTGTTTAGTTTTTGTTTATTTTATTGACTGAATATTCTTTCTGCTATTTAAATCTTTTCTTGACGTTTGAAATAGGTAAGATCCAGGACCCGCCCATGGTGTTGATTTTTTTCAACCCAGTGTGGCCGCTTTGTGAGCCGTGGTGGGTCCTGTACATTGACTCAAAAAAAAAAAAAACATCTATTCGAATAAATAAAAATAATATATAATAACAGATCCATATATATTATATTTATATATATATATATAAATATAATATTATTATATATTATATATTATATATATATATATAATATATATATGGGTTAAAGTTACTTAACGGCTACACGCTAATGGGTAAACTCTAGTAAATTTAGTGTTTATCAAAGAAAGTACCAAATACAAATAAACAATTTTTTTAGGGTGAAGCCTAAAAAATTTGGAAAAGTAATTAATTTTTTTTTTACATGACGTATCATCTACCGCAAAACTACCTATCTTCTAGGGGAATCGCGGGCGGAGATCGAGTGTCTTTCCACCCTTGATCTTGCCCATTCCCCAATTTACACGACACTCACGCATCTCACCTATACACACTACTTTTTTCTCTTTAAATCGTAAAACCGAATTTTTATTTGGCAACTCAAATTTTTTTTTGTCGTAACGTTATAAATAAATAAAACCAAGATTGTGTTTATATTATTTCCAAAACATTACAGTATTTTTTTATCAAGAGTGTTCATAAGTAGTGTTTAATAAAGTATAGCTAACATTAGTATAGGACGTCTCTAAGGGTTGAAATTATTCTTCCTCCCTAGGCTGCGACCTGACCTGACCTGAATCTAACTAACCTAACTAACCTATTTGACCCCCTAAGAATTAGAAAAAAGGAAAAAATTCTCAATATTTCACCCCTTAGAACCATCTATATTACTCGTATCAAATAGAAAGCTCGCTATGTAGATTTATTTTTTTTTTTTTTGATCGACCTCCCCGTTCGTGTAGCCCGTTAAGCAATGTCGTATATTGCGCCTCTATCTCTTGTACTTATACTATACTACTCTATATATATTATTATATTCACTCACTATTATTACTATATATATATACTATACGCCAGGCCCATAGACGGTGAACCATTCGATATATGTGCACGAATGTTGACTGAATCGACTCGATTGTGCTAATAACTTCTTCCGAGTAATATTCGATGAAACTTCTTATTTCATGAGTCTTTTATTCTACGTTATTTCTACAATGTGTTTATTCGAGCATTTCTAATGTTTTTTCGCACTTTCAATCTTAAGGGAATGGACGAAGACTATTTATAAATAAAGACTCGATGATTCGGCCATCATTTATTGATTTGAAGGGTTTCAATTTTAAAAAGCTATCATTTAAGATGGAGTGGTCCTGCTGAAATGCATGGTCCCGGATAGCAGATGTTTCAGGGTTGGTGTATGGCAGACCTGTTCTAAATGATGAGAGTTCCATTATGCCTCGACAATTAAAATGAAGATTTTTCAACCCTTTAAACTACATAAGGAAATAAGAGATAATTGCTAGTCACAGAAGATGAAGAGCATAGGTGTTTGTGGATTTAGAGAGACTATGGGTATAAATAAGATATAAGAAAAATTTCCTTCTTATTTCTGATATCTCTAATTTACAAATTCTTAAAGTGGGATCAATTTAAATTTTAAAAGTCGAAGCTAAATAAAAGATTCTACAGGAAATTAAAACACTACCCTCTGTATATCATGGTAACGTTCAAATCCATATATGGATTTCAAAAACATCAAACTAATACAAAGTCCCCGTTTGTCGGTCATCAACTTCCCTAAACCTACAAACTCGCAAAATTTCTTATCCCATACCTCAAAACTATTACAAATAACACTTTCACGATCAAAGACATCTTCCATTTCATTTAAAATTTATCTTTTTATCACTGTTCCATGTTTAGTTTTGCTTTAGAGTCTTTAATCCTTATACACAAAAATTCTAGTTGCCAAAACTATTAATACAATTACTCAATCAGTTTTCAATAACGACTCACCCTTCAACATATTACCCTCTCTTAATTTCAATATCGCAGTAACCCATTTCAAGAAATTTTTACAATTGGCCACAAAAAAACGCTATCTTCCTCTTCAACAATACCCTCTACCAACAAACTGATGGTATCTTTTGCAAATGCTTTCTAACATATCATAAATCTATATGGCTGGAACAATGCCCCCACCTCTTTAAACCTTTTCTTTATCGTAGATATCTGGATGACTGTTTTATTGTATTAAAAGACCAATACACCATTGGTAAGAACTGCGGAACCCGACAGCCAAATGTTTGCCGAATGACGAATGTTGCTGAATGACCGTTTCAGTGCATATTTATCGTTTTTTCATTTATATTTCATTATTCGAAACGTTTTCCTAGCACATGTCGCCGAAAGGGAATGTGGCGAATGAGCGATTTCCACCCTAAAATTTAAGGGAGTAGGAAACATACATTCTTACTAAGCTTGGTCCCATCTTCTGGTGGTTAGGCCACCTGTCGGGAGCCGCGATTTCAAGTCCCGAGCACCCTCCGGGAGGGGTGCTGGGCCCATGAAAGGTTTGGCTATAAGCTAGGACGGAAATAAATAATTTAATGCCAGAATAGTCATAGCCCATTTTTAAAGAACTTTATTAGAGTCGGCTCATAAACCGGGCATGAATCAGAGCCAGCTTCAGGCAGCTGGTGCACGTATTTGGAAATAAACATTAATAAGGCAGTGTGAGGTTGCCATTTATTGTTTATGAATCCATATAAACGACTATGAGGTTTCAACTCCTAGAGGGTGTTTGAGTATCCCATGAGGGATCAAGAAGAAAAAAAGAAGACAAAAGAGAAAAGAACGATTGCTAACAGAGAAGCTACAAAGAAGAGAACGGACTTCAGAGGAATTGGAATAATGACGTTCCATGAGGTGGGGTCATACCCCAAAAATGGAATTTCTCATAAAAATGAAAGTTTTCATGAGAAAATTCTAGCTAATAAATAATTAATTGAGTACAAAGATATGTACCATTGTACAAATATAAGAAATATAGCTGGTTAATTATAGCGCCTCTTTACTTATTCCTCTCTCTCTCTCTCTTCTCTCTCTCTCTCTTCTCTCTCTCTCTCTCTCCTCTCTCTCTCTCTCTCTCTCTCTCTCCCCCTCTTTCTCTATCTCTCCCTCTTCTCTCCCCATCTTTCTCAACATCCTTTCTAACTTAGTCCAACCAAGTCTAACCTGGCTAAACATACCAACCTAACACATCTAGCTTATTAATTATAACGACTCTTTACTAATTCCTCTCAACACCTCATCTAACCTAAACTATCCAAACCTAACGCAACCTTACTGCTCATATGACTGATTCTGGTCTAACATGTACAGGCTGTCATTTCTATAACGTCATACCTAGGTATCCCGTTACTCTTTTGAGCTGAAACATTTATATTTTCACATTTAATATTCAAATAACATTTTCTTTTTGTAAACGTAAACTATTATATTTTCTTTTGTAAGTTAAAACATTTATATTTTCGCATATTTAATATTAGCATCTCGTGTTCTAAACTTTCAGCGCTAACTTTTATATTTTCTTTTAATCTGTAATATTTAAATTTTTACATATCGTTTTCTTTAAACTATAACTTTTATATTCAATTGCATGTTCTTTTAACTCTAACATTTATATTTTGTTTACTAAGTTTTTATTTACCCCCAAAAAATTATTTTACATCCATATTTTGTTTAAAGTATTTATATTTTAGGTTTAATTTTACATTTTTTTTAATAAATTTCTAACTATTTAAAAAAAAATAATTTACTTGCTTATAACGTAAAAAATATTAATTTATTAACCTTAAATCAATTAATCAATTTATAAATAAATCAAAACTGCACCCTAACTGGAAAACTGCAACCCTTTCCCCCAACCGTGATCTATTGGTCAAATGATTAAAATTATATTTGAATCTTCACTTTTTATAACATAACAAAAATAAGTTCTCTATATAAAAATATCATTGTAAAATGGAAAAATTTATTAAAAATATGTCTTATTGACCCTAAAGCATAAAGCAGCAAAGTAAAACCGCAACCTAACCGTAAACTCCACCTTTTCCCCCAGTCATGATCTATTGATATACTTCTTTACTTCATATATGAATTCTCATTTTGTTTAAATGACATAAAAATGTTCTTTGAGATATTAAAAAATATAGGTACGAATTGAAAAAGTTTATTAAAAATATGTGTATAGTGACCCTCACAGCAGAAATTAAATCAGCCCCCGAACGATCAAACCCCACACCACCCACACCAAACCGACCCTTATATAAATACTTTAAAAAGTGAATTTATTACTTATAAGCATAGTAATCACAGTCAAGTTACCTGAAAATAAATAAAACACATAAAAATTAAGTTTCACGAACAGAAAAATTAAATGTTTTAATTTAACATAAATTTGCATATTGTTTAACACAGAATACCTTCACAACAGTTAATCATTGTTTTCCTTTACGTTTCTACACATTCCGGCATATATTTCCTGCGAAGAGACTTTTTAAAACTCTGCTAACTCTTTAACGTCTTACAAAACATTGCGCACTAGTATTGTCAACACTTTCAGAAAATAATATAAACATGGAGATGACACGTTTAGGATACTGTTACATCACCAATTATTAATATATCATATAATATATATATTAATATATAAATATATATATATATATATATACTATATGATAACTATATTATCCCTATCACATAAGTACTACCCTAGTATATATAAATAATATATATAATATATATATATAATATATATATATATATATATATATATATATATAATAGCCCTTATGTATTTCGTCACGGACATTTTTTTTATTAAAAAGATTTATGGAATTCGGACCGTTATTTGGTTTAATAAATATATGAAATTTATTGTGTATAAATATACATAGTATATATTTGTAACTTATTTTATTTATTTGACTTACAACGAAGAAGTTTACGTGTGCTTTTATTGCGTGAAGAAAAACTAAATTGTGTATTTATCTACATTTATAAAGAAAAAGGTCTTCCCTAAGTCAATTTACATTAACATTTCTTAGAGGAGGCTAAAATGTGGAAATGAAGCCTGAATATATTATCATATATATATATATATATATTATATATAATATATATATATATTATATTATATATATATATATATATATATATATACTATATATAATATAATATATATATAAAATAAATATATGACATTTATAAGCTGGTTGACTCCGTTAAAATTAGGATTAGGTTAAGTTTGGTTAGTTAGGTTAGGTTAGATTAGGTAGGTACCCAAAAGTTTAATGTATTTAAACTAAAATTCTTTAAAATAACGCATACATTTAATTATATATTTTCGCTCCTGGAGTCAACCGTATATATAAATAAGCATATATATATATATAGGATATAATATATATAATTATATAATATATATATATATATATATATATATATATATAGATGATATAAAATTTTTAAGGTAACGGCAATGTAGGGGGCTCGCGCGGACGGGGAACAGAAGGGGGACGTTTTCCATACCCGTTAGGGGAGGGGCGGAGAACCCCCCGCGACACCCAGAATACCAAAGAGCGGGGGTTCCGGAGACCCCTCCCGGAGGGGGGGAAATAGTCCTCCTGTCGTTTCCCGGAAGGCCGAGAGACCCGAACTCCTGCCATCTTTGCGTTTACCCTTGGGATATCTATTAGTTAAAAAAAAAAATTACCTTTACGTCATGTCAATATGATATTATCGACCTAGTAATATATCTATAATCGATATATTAATAAAATTTTATATTGTCAAATGGTCGACACATTTTTAAAAAAAAATGTCCAATATTGTCGACACATTATTGGTCAAACACTATCGTTGACTAGTTTGACCGGTCGACATTTTCCCTGGTCGACAATTTGGGTTTAGCTTCATTAAAAATGTATCTCTTGATTATTTACAACTTTTCTACTTATTTATTATATTTATTTAAGGTACTTATTTTCTCTCAATAAAATGTTCAAAAGAATCGTTTTTCTTTAAATTTGTAACTTTTTTGAACTTCACAATAAATAAATATATTATTGTGCTCATGATTAGTTCCTATTTTTTATATTTAGTTTAAGCTAAATTTTTATTGTTGGAAAGCCCTTATCAGAAAATAAATGTCGTGATGAAGTGAAAAAGGTCATATATATATATAGATACTATATATATATATATATAATATATAATTTATATATATATTATATATAACCTTTATCTAAACCTGATTATATTATATATATATATATATATATATATAGATATATATAATATCCCTATAATCATTATTTGAATAATTACAGCAGTTTATATTTATCACTGTTTGTGATTCCTTAAGATAAAAAAAATTATAGAAAAAAAGCAAAATTAAAGTTTTTCACGAATAATTAAAAAAAACAGAAAAAAGATTACAATATATATATATATAAAATATATATATAATATATATATATTATATATATTATTATATATATATATATATATATAATTATATATATATATATTATAATATAATATATAATTATATATAATTATATAGATATGCTGGTATTTCGTTTAAAATAGTTAATATTATTTTTTAATCAAATTTAAATTTCTGGAATATTGTTTTCGCCAACAGCTCGATTTTATTAAATATAATTTTCTAACAAAATTAACAAAGATTATCCATAACCTAAGCCTATGTTTAACATACTGAACTATGATTAAAGCTAACATAACAAAGTTTAACTTCATTCAACTGTCTTTGCTATTCCTGCAATATCTAAAAATTGAGCTTGCATATAGCCATGAACCCTGTTTAATCTACGACACTGAACTGAATGTAAACTTTAACAAAGCTTCCCAGACCTGACATTAATCGTCAAATAATTGGATTACTTATCAAACTTAAACCAACCCTACTTTTTTATCAATCATATCTATCAATGTTAATTTAACATTAACATATATATCTAACAAGATATTTTTAAATGAATAGAAATATATTAATAGTATTATGTACTTTAAAAGCAATAAAGATGATTCGACCGTCATCGAGTGTGGACGCAGAAATTTGCAGAAGGGAAACTAAATAGAGAAGGCATTCAGAAGGAAGACGTGAAGAAGTTTAATGGAAAGAAGATGGGAAAATCTTGGAAGGCAGATTCAATAGTGTGCTTTGTGGATTGTATATTCAGAGGAGAGCGTATTGGGTTTGTTGTTTCAGTTAAATTAGCCAAAAATATTTTTATACGCTTCTCGGTGTTTTAAAATATTAGGAATTTAATTAAACATTATATTTATTTTTATTCAAACTTTTGAGGAAAGTTGGAGCAACATATTCTTCAGGCAACATTTCTTTTACTTATTTGATTGAATGATAATTATATTAAACAGAAAATTAAAAGAAGAAACTTGAAACTTTAAATTATAAAAAGTGTGAGGCTTGCGTTTCCCGATGTCGTCGATCATTGAAGTAATATTGTTAAATATCGTCGTCATATGAAGAATTTTTTCAAATTCTCTGCCACTGGTGGCAAGGGTTTCGGGGAACTTGTCCCTGCTATCCACACTTAATTCTTCGTGATTGGGTTGATATAGCGTATTACCGTATTAATAATAATAGTGATAGTGGTATAATGTTATTAAAAGCAATAGTGGTGAATAATTTAAAATACAGTGAATGTAGTGTATAGCGTAATATTAATTATAAAGTGTAGTTGTGAACAATTTAAAATACAGGGAATATAGTGTATAGCATAATAATTTAATTAAAAAGTGTATAGCATAATAATAATATTTAAATATAGTAAAACAGTAGAGATTATTAGTGAAATATAATGTAAAAATTTTGTTAATATAGTGTTTGGTGCACTCCGTTTTTATATGATAGTATAATGTATTATGTATGTATTTTTATATATGTATTTTTATGGTATGTACGTATATATTTGTATATGTATATACTATATGTATTTTGTTTAAATATTTGATTTATTTATTTAAAAGAATATGCCCGGTAGCTCAGTGTTCGAGCAACATCGCCAAACAAAGTGGAAAGGTCCCAGGTTTACGCAAATGGCTCGGCGTGGAGAATAGTGAGCAATTCTTCTCCTTAGGCTTTGCTTCTCCTTGCATCGGACGTGTAATCGAGTACACCCCCTCCTAGATTGGGGCTCTGCCCGTGAGCGGTTGTGTTTATGCTTTCTGCTACAAGAAAAAAAATAAAAAAAATAACATAAAATGGTAAAGTTTTTAAAATGCTTATGTCAACCGAAATGTTTCTCTAATTTCTTTTCGTCTATTTCCGATAAAATATAGAGTTTTTTAAAAATATATCCAATTAAAAATAAAGTCATTAGTGGTAGTCTCCTTTTTATCGCCACAAATTTTACAGTTTGGATAAATTTGTTAGTTTGTGATAAAAATAGATGTTAGATATCGCTATGATAACAGCTGTTGATAAAATTTAAAATTTACATGTCTGCAATTAATCGCAGTTTCAGTACCTTAGAATAGATTAGGATATGGATAAAATTTTTGTTAGGTTTTGTTAAATACTATGTTAATGTGAAACTTAGCATTGGCCTATGTAATATATATAGAATTAGTATAGGTTAGATAGTTAGGTTATGAAAGTAGTTAGAATTTACTAGTGTTAACAGTATTGATAAAGTTAAATGTTTTCTATATTAGTATTTATTAGTAGTTCAGTAAATGTGGAGACAGGTTTGCTATGCATGAATAGGTTTGGCTTTGCAGATATTACCGGTTAATGATAAATTAGCATTTGTGTTATAAATATGATAGAAACCTTAGGTTAAATTTATGCTGAGAAATGTTAGGTTTGTTTTTTATTAATATGTGGAAACTTTGTTAATGTATATATTTATTTAATAGTTTAGTAGGGTGGGATTAGATTCAGGCTATGAATATCATTAGAATGTTAGGAATAGACGGCTTTATGCAAAAAAATTTATTTTGTTTAACATTTATATTTCGATCATTCAGCATGTTAGATAAGGTTAAATATAGGTGAATTTTATTAGGTTTTAGGTTGTTAGCATATAGTTATGAAAAATCATAGCTGTTCCCAAATTAACCACTGCCAATAATTCAATCTCTGAGATCAGTTGGTTCCAATCTCTTTTTTGTAGCGACCCTAACAATTAAAAATAGATTCCATGCACCCCTATCCTTTCACAATATATATAATAGGATATATTATATATATATGATATATATAATTATATATAGTATATATATATATAATAATATATAATATAATATAATATATATATATATATATATATATTTATATATATATATATAGTATATATATACATAAATTATAAAAATTTAAGTTTTCGTCTCGCTTGTTTCGCGCAATCCCCTGTATGTCGAGACACACCCCAGTGTGTGAAAAGACAACTGCTCTAAGATTCCTTATATTAATATCATAACCCTATATGAGGTACTCGTTATATGTCTATGAACCTATTTTTTCGATATTTATTATTATCTTGCAGCCTTGCTATAGCCAAAACTTATTTTAAGGGCCCAGCACCCCCCTCCGGAGGGGTGCAGGGACTTGAAAGTTTGATTCCGACGAGGTGACACGACCAGAAGGAGGGGACTAAGTTTGGTGGGGATACCATTCTCTAACTCCTCTAAATTGAGGGGGAAATAGTTAATTCAACAACATTCGCTATTCGGAGAATGTCGTTAGGAAAACGCGTGAAATCTATAAAAAATAAAAACGCTTGAAATCCCGAAAAATGCATGAAATTACAATAAAAAAACTAAAATGCGATCATTCAACAACATTCCCCATTCGGCGAATTTGATCTCCGATCGTGCCCTATATACTACTATATACTATTGTCCACCTTTGTATGGCAACACTGTGTTTTGTGATATTAGAATTCAGTCATCCGCAGCATCTTTTTTATCCGATATTTTAATCAACATCTTCATCTGCATCAGAGTGTATCTTAAATCTATTTTGATCACTTTCCTTTTTCTTTACGCAGATTTGTTTCGATATAGGGTTTGAAGATCCTGCTTACAACAACGTGAGAAACGAAGGAGTTAAAGATGTAATAACAAGTACTTCATGGGAAGATTACATGCCTTTTAACACAGGTATGCAAAACAAAATTCTCAACTTTAAAATTATCCTTATTCCGATTCAGTTACTCTATTTTTATCTTATTTCTTTGTTTTCATAAGTTAATAATGTACTTCATAGGTTCTGAAACTGGGCGATAGCGTCACCTGTGGGAGCGTTGAACTTGATTAAAGGGGGTAGTAAGCTATAAGATGTAATAACAAGCACTTCATGGGAAGATTACATGCCATTTAACACAGGTATGAAGCTAAATGAAGAAAAAATGTATAATCTTTGAATTTATTCATAATTTACATTAATTATTAGATTTTTATTTCCTATTTTTCTTTTTTTCATGAACCCCTTTTTTCTACTTAAATAAAGTACTTAAATTTACTTCAGTATATTTATTATTCATTTTTAGAAATTAAAAAATAATTGATAAATTTCAAATGTCTTTTATTTTATTTTCATTAGCGCATATAATAAATATATTTATTACTTATAATACATTTAATCAATTTGAAATTACAAGGAAAAAATTGTTATTGAATGCTATAATTATATTTACTTTGATTTTCAGCTGATTTTACTCAAAGCGCGTGGAGCAGAGGTCTGAAGGTCAATCTAGTAATCTCAGGATATCATTGGCCAGAGAAAGGAAAAATGGGTTCCGGAATATACAGATATCTCTTTGATGAACCCCCAGTTTATGTTTATGACAAGGACTCAGGAAATGTTTTATTAATAGCGGAGGTGAAAACGACGATCGAAACTACAAAAAGACCAAAATCTGTAAAACCAATAAAGGAAAAAAAGATCCAGGATAAAATAATTTCCTTAAATACAGAATTGGAAAAGAGAATACATGTTGTGTTTCACGAAAGTCTCGAAGACTATTCGAGTGTGCCTCTAGAGAGTGGCGATGTGGATCAATTTTTCACTGCTGACGTTTGTAATGATAACTTTTGTTGCAATTTAACTTATCAATATTCTGGAAATTTATTTTACAGGCTCATAGCTCTAAAGGGCCAATTTTTAGTGGGTAGCAGGTATTACATAGGTGCTCAAAATTGCGCTGTTTTATGGTGTGAAGGAGATGAAATAAGTTCGTGTGGTTTGATAGATAGGAGTGGTGTCACCGACGAATTTGGACCTTTTCATTTGTCTTCTTCAACTTTCACTATAGATTCAATTTTCCCATCTGGAGGTCATAGAGATTTGAGCCTAATAAGTAAGGATACTCTTCATTATAATGTTGATGGAGACACCTACGAAGTGTCAAGCGACGAACCTATAACTGATCTTTTTATTTCTTTCTTATTTGGAAGATGGTATGACAATGATGCAATCTCGATACAGGAATAAAAAAAAATAATTACTAGGAAACTCATTTAATTTTTTTTTTCAATCTGAAAATAATAAATATAGCCTCAACTATTGTATAAATTATCCAATCTACATTCTATATTTTTACCTTTTATCTTAAAACCTATTATCTTTTTGATCAATATTAATTAAGAAGGAAAACTATTTATTTTAAATTTCAAAGTGGAGAAAAATCAAACTATAAGATCACGATCGTTTAGCTTAATTCATTTTGGTTTAAGCCAACATGGTGTTTTGGTTTGAACCAAATAATAAAAAAAAAAATAATAAAAAAATTATTAAAAATCTGCTCTAAATGAAAGCATATCAGTAATACATCTTAAATTATCATGTTTAGATAGAAATAAAAGGAAGGAAACATTTTGTAACTCAATTTAAGAAAAAATATTCTTTAATCAAAACAGGGTAACAATTACCAAAAACTGGATTATCTTTTCAATAATTCTGGAAATAAAGTTAGAAAAATGCTATTTAGAAGCCAAAGTAATTCAATTTAGGGGATTCAGTTTCAAAGTTATATTGAAAGGGGGAATTCTTCAAACAGTTTACTTTCCCAAACTTTGTTAATATTAACAAAAATACAACACCTCAACAGCATCTGCATGAATGTTATGAATGTAAGAGTTACAACGATTTAGAAAAAAAAACATTGTCGGGCTGTATGATCAGGCATGCTATGAAATATATATATATCATATTATATATATATATATATATAATATAGATTATTTATATATATATGATATATATATATAATATTATATATATATAGTATATTAGTATATATATATATTATATTATATATATAAAATAAGGGCGAATCCTTATTGCTTGCTTAGGCATTCGGCGCATTAAAAAGAAAAAAAATAACGTAAAAGAAAAATTTGATTGCTCAGGATACTGGGATTTGAGAATAAAGATGTTGATAAGAAAGGCAGGCGCTCAAGTTACCGCAAGCACCGTATTGACTAGCGAAATTTTTATTCACTTTGGCTGTTCGAGAATGTAATTTAAAAATAAATTTGAATTTATTGCTAATAGAAGAGTTAGAAAAAGAATAATTATAATTATTCTTCTTCTAACTCTTCTATTAGCAATAAATTCAAATTTATATTTAAATTACATCTGAACAGCAAGTGAATTAAAAATTTCGCTAGCCAATACGGTGCTTGCGATAACTTGAGCGCCTGCCTTTCTGAGTTTAACATGGTAAACAGGTGCGCGTGCATGAAATTACTCAAGGTAAAAACACTATAAAAGCTTGCGGAAACTTAACAGCAGGCAAATAATTAAAGCGAGAGCGAAAAACGTTTTTTGGAGTCTTTCTGTTAATATTCGTTCATTTAATCGTAATTCTTAATTTTTTTTAAAAAAATGAATTATGATTTTTTTTTCTGCTATTCTGTTCAGGTTTGACACATTGGCTATTTCATGGCTAAATTTCACAAATGTAAACAATTAATTATGAAAGAAATGTTTCATTCTATATACAGTACTTAAGTATCGAAATGTTCATAAAATTAAGATATTGATAAATACAGAAAATAATGGGAATATTTTAAAAATATTTTGGAATTAGGAGAAAAAAAAGAGGAAAAATACTCTAAAAATAGAGAGGTAGGCTAGTTTGACTTTGTTTCCTATATAGTACTTAGTGTCTGTGTAGAGGTGCGTGCGTGTGCACATTTTAACGTTTTGTGGAATTTTCAAGTATTTGTGAGCTTCATTTGTATAAATGACTAAGTGGGAGTCATTCTTATTGATACGTGACGCGCAAATATTTAAAAATTAAGGAAAAAAAGTTTCGTTGTGAAGTTTTATGCATAATCTTATATAATAAGATGTCACGATAATTCACTACTCCAATATGGATTTGCAAATTAAGCTTTGTATTTCAATTACTTTATAATACGTATATATATATATATATATATATATATATATTATAAATAATATATATTATATAATATTGATATATATATATTAAATTTATATATAATATATAATATATATATATATATATATATATATATATATATATAGAGGAATAAATGTCAATGGTATATAGTATATATATAATATAGTATATATATATATTAATTATATATATTATATAACATATATTATATATATACATAAATATATATATATCTATTATATATATATATAATATATATATATTATATAATATAATACTATATGAGCTGTTCGTGTTTGGGTAGAATATTATTTAACTTTCGCAGGTTCGAAACATTTTCGTAGAGGACTTATAGTATATTATATATATATATTGTATATATATAGATACTATATATATATATATAATATATATATATATTATATATATATTATATATATACTATATAATATATAATATATATTTATATATTATATATAAATATATATATATATAACATATATAATATAATATATATATATATATATAATATATATAATTATAATTTAATATATATTATATATATTATATATATTTATATATAATATATATAATTATATATATATATTAATATATACTATATAAATAACCTATACATTATTATATATATAAACTATATATATATATATATGATATTTTATATATATATATAATATAATATAGATATAATATCGATATAGCGATATATTTTTAATTATAAGGCCAGCCTATAGAAGAGCCACAAATCCATATCTCAAAACTACAACAGCTACCGGAAAAGTTTAATACATGCTTGGATCCTGCAAAATTTCACGAAGGAAACTGCTTAAAAAATAAAAAAAAAAGCGTATCTCTCCAAAAAAAAGTTACAGCGAAAAGAAATACATTTGTGACCTTGTTAAAATTTTAGTTAGGAAAATCGTAAAAAAAAATAATAATCTAACATAAAAATTGGCTATTTTTTTCTGGGGGGGTGGTGCTGGACATAGATATATAATTATATATAATATAATAATACTTGAAACTAATATAATTAGTATATAATAATAAATATATATATATATGAATATATATATATTACTACTAATATATAATATATTATAATATCATATATAAATATTATTTAGAAAGTATTACACGGCCAATGTAGGGGGCTCGGCCGACGGTGGGAACACAGGGCGACGTCTTTCCATACCAGTAGGGGGGGCTCCAGGAACCCCGCAGAACTCAATACCAAAGAGCTGAAGGTTCCGGAGACCCTCCCAGGAGGGGAGGAAATAGTCCAACCCCGTAGTTCCCCGGAGGCCGAGAGGACCACGACTCCTGCCATACGGTGCGAGTTACCATTGGATATCTTTAGTTTACAAAAAAAAGCAAAATTTAGTAGTGAAAAGTCTTCTTTTAACAAAGTAACGATTAAAAAAGATCTCATAATGAGGCTCTCTAATAATATTACTATAATTATTAACCAAAATCTTTCTTTATTTTTTTTACATTTCCTAACTAAAATTTTACCAGGATTCCAAAAATGTATCCTTTTTCGCTGTAGCTTTGAAGTTTTTGAGATATATTTTTTATTACATTTCCGCACTAAATTGGACAGCATTGCCAGGCAATGATTCCTATTTCCCGGTAGCGTTGTAGTTTTTTGAGATATGATTTTTTCTCTTTTAGAGGCTGACTATATATATAAAATATACAGGATATATAATATAATATATAGTACTATAATATAGTATAATATACTTATAATATATATAATTATATATATATATATATATATATAATATATATATATATATATATATAATAATATATATATTTATATATATATAAGATATATTATAATTATATAATATATTTGAATTGAAGACGCAAGGAACTCGCCTCAAAGAAGATGGTACATGCCTGGAAAATTCAAAAAACAATAATAAATTTTAATAAAACGAAGTAGAATAAGGAGAATCTGATCAACAGCTCGCACGGTAAGAAAGATGGGATCGAGAGTTAGTTAGAGTAGGTGAGTAAGGCAATTAAGGGGTCAACAAGGCGTTGCCCTAGACTAACATTTATTGAAGGACACAATATGATATGCACCCCACTCCCAGATATGTGATTCATACTCTATGCAAGGGGCGAACGATGATCCTATACAGAGTTAACAACTGGGGTGGTAAGAAGTTTCCGAAGACGTCTCAGAACACCCAATTTCCTAGAACTTGTTAGAAAGAACATAATGTGATCCTTCTATGAAAGATCATGAGAAAGGAAAAATAAAAACAGAAGGTGAATAAGATTGTGTTTCAAGAAGATATTATACTTTGTGTGGAGATTATGTCAAGCTATATAGAGAGAAGACTGGTTATTGAAGGCATAGAAAACGCCAATGTTTCTTTAACACAACTAATAATTTGCGAGAAAGATCAGAGTCTTTTGCTTCAAGGCTCTCTAATATATCATTAGTTGCTGTTGAAGATACCTTTTCCAAACTGGAAGGGGTAAATGGATGATTGAGGAGTATATCGGCCTCAAGAGTGGATAAGGTGAAGACAGTAAACAAATAGATCATTGATGTCAAGAATAGGAAGGAAAAAAAGTTGGGATAGCAATAGAATTCTGAGGAAACATCACTCGTGGATAGATTTATAGGATAAATGTGCTATCTACAATAGCAGCCATAGAACGACAGTAGGGAAGAAGACAAAGGAGGGTAAAATTTAGAAAGCATAAATACAAAATGGGAAGTTCAGAAATTAGCGGCTTTGTGCCAGAGTTTATCGAAGGCCATTGATATCTTGCGCACAGCAGAAAAAAAAAAAATCACACCCAAAAAAAAAAGAGCAGAGGACCAACAGTCGGAGAGAAAACAAAGTGGAGCGGTCCTTACAGAAGCCAAACTGGCAAACTATTAACTTCAGAACAAAATAAGCACTGCAAATTCTTATTAAAAAAAAAAAAAAAAAAAAAAAAATCTTGATTGATGGTTGTGCGGATTGATGACTCTGTCATTCTCTTCTTCATATTATGCCAAAAAAAAATTAATTCGTGTAGGTTTTCTATTCTAAGTTGCATTCATATCTCTTATCTTATTAGGAAGAGATCTCGCAATCACCTGCAATGCAAAATCGAGTAGTTCTTAACGACAACCGCAAAAACCAATAAATATTCCCTTGGAACCAAAGCAGACGTGCCGCGTGTGTGTGATATGCCCTTAGCCAAAGAATTGACGAAATCCACTATTGTTGACAAAGATAGCTTATTATACAGCAAAACAATCCAAGGCTGGTTTAACATGCTGGTTAGGCTTGTAATTACTGAGGATGGCTCTACTAGAAGTTATAGATATATCACTGCGTTAGTACCCAGGGAATTATGAGAAAACTGTGAAACCTATGTGACTGCTGTCAGAATACGAGCCTTAAACCTCATCGCCCGATTATAGGCACTGATGAAAAGGGCAAGATATGCCGTGTCGTAAGAACGAGAAGAAGGAGAGCCGTGACTCGCTCAGTAGCTCCGCGAAATCAGCAAAAGCTTCGCGTAAGATTAAACGCATCACTAAAGATTTTCACCTATACAATGTATCATTGCCTATCTTTCCAAAAATTCCACTAAGGGTCTGTTTATAGATAAATTAGTTCTCACACTCGAGTTTAGCTGACAGGTCCGAATTTTGGCTAGTATAGGTAACTATTTAATATAAAATATTAATGATCTGCCGTCATATACTACAAAATGCAGATTTCTTTTTAAAGTTTCACCATTTCCTTACGAGACAGAAATTTCCATACGCAATTAGATAGGCCTAGCTATTACCTCATACCACCTTAAGACATTTCTATATTAAGTTCTCACATTTTACGAGCCCATTTACCTCATCCGCTTCCAAAGCAGCAGTAAAATACTGCGTTCCTAGCTCCAGGAAGACTTGGGAATTCAAAGGCCATATACACCCCACCATACAGAAATTTGATCTAGGCTACTTAACTATACCAACCTATGCTACCCAAACCCTTGGGATTCGGTCGTGGCTATGCGAACCTCTTTCGGAGAAAATCCAACCCAAATATAGCCGGTTAAATATTGAATAACCTTCAAAACAGATTAAGCTAGGTTTTAGGAATCTGTTTCATTTGGGAAAAAATCTAAAAGACGATGAGTTTGATTCGTCTATATATACATTCTTCCCTTTCACTCAAATAATAAGCCGCCACCCTGTTTATCTATTCATAGCGCAATTACCACTTTTCTCCTCGAGTTTATAGTTAGTTAGCTTATGTCGAAGGTTCCCTCCACCTGCACAGAGAAATTAAAATTCTCTCTTTTTCTCCAAAGGCGTATGCAAATTCTCAGCTGTGCGGACAAAAACGAAGAATCTAGTTCTACAGGTCCAGTAGCCCCCAGTATAGGCAGAAGACATCCTTGCACAGTGCGAAAGCATAACCTCTTCGGTCGGCTTGGTCACAGCCTGCCGTATAACACAATTCATTCGAGCCCAATGATTAACTGTCCGGAAGGGGTTTTATATCACAACCACTTGACGGTCGTTATTAGACGAAAGAATGTATTGCAATGTATCGTGATTAGTGAATTGAATAGAAATCTAATTTGAGATATAGTTTTAAAAGTAGAATCTTAGTAAATCTGTGATTTATTAACGATGAGTGTCTAAAGAACTTACGTCAGTCGTTCTTCAAATTTAACATTTTAATGAGACATGTCTGAGAATCCCGCCCTTGACTGCACCCCAGCATGAGTCTCTTTGAGACGGAAATTAGTATAACCTCTAAAGAAGAATCCCAAAGCTCACTTTTGAACGCCTGTCACGCAATGCAAGTCGCAGCAGCTTTACCGCTGCGACATTGATATTACACCAGGATTGCGAAAGTCATCAATAAAAGTATTTCTTAAACATATAATCTTTCCAAATCACATTAAGCCACCTTTGGTGAATCTTTAACAAACTGAAGATGCAAAATGAGAAATATAGGTGTTATCTGATGATTGGTAATAAGTTTATTTCATTTTGATCTTATTATATGAATGATAAGTCTGATTGAAATATAGAAGAATAAAGATAAAAAAAGATAATAAATGAATTTTTAAAGGAGCAATATATTAGGTGCATAGTTGATAAACTAAATAGCAACATTAATATTACGAAAATATATAAATTATATATAATAATTTTAGTATTTAGTTATAAATAATGTTATATCTATATATAGTATATATGACACCTAATTAAATACCTAAAACGATAGAATATATAGATCACTAATATATATCATATAATACTAGTATGCGTATATAGGCTAATAGTTATATTATAATTATACGCCTAATGTAAATACATGGTATAGATATATATAAATGAATAAAGAATGTATAATTAAGTAAATGATATATATAGTATAATAGAATAGAATAGAATATAATATATATAATAGGTAAATGAAATAGAAATATATATATATATATTAATAATATATATATATTATATAATATACTATATATATATATATATAAATTATATATATAATATATATATATTATAATATAATATATATATATATAATATAGATATAATTATATATATATTATGATATATATATATATAATATTATATATTATATATATATATATATATATATATATATAAATATATATATATACTTATATATATATTTATATATATAAATATAGTTGGAACATGTGAGCTGGATGACACCGCAAACTTGAAGTAGTTTTTTTATGTTGGGAAAAAGTTAAAAATGCAAGTTAATTGGACCAAAAATTGCTCGTGTGAGCTCAGATTCTTCCTTTGTTAAATTTTTATTAAAAATTGTATGAACTTATTTCGAATTGTGTTTAATTATAATTATTTTTCTTATTTTGAAAATTCGATTCAAATAAAATAAAATGATAATTACGTTCTATTATTAAAATTAAATGTAAATACGTTTACAAATACTTAAAAAGGCAAAATATCAGAAAAAGAGCCAGGGAAATTCATCCTCGAAAAGTTATGACCAGTTACAGGAACAACGAAATACATGATTTGGAATCAGCGTATAAGCTTATTACCGGGGCATGTAAAAAAAAAAAAAAAAAAGAAAAGTACGAACACTTAAAAAAAAAATTAAATTACATATTTGGAATCCAGCGTATGAAAAGCTTAGTATATGCAAAGTCGTTTTATATTTAAAACTAACGAATATACCCAAGGTTAGACCGCATTGATACCAGGAGTCGGGCCTCGGGCTCTAGATGGACGACGGGGGGACTTCGTCCCCCCTCTGTCCCCCATCGGCTCGAGCCCCCTAATGGACAATATATTTCCATGAACTTCAATTTTTAAGGGGCTCGAGCCGAATGGGGGAAGAAGGGAGACGAACGACTTTAACCATATAATAAGCTTTAGAGCTATTCCAATATGTAATTTGTATCCTTCTGAGTGTTCGTACTTTTCGAGGTTTTTTGTTTTTTTTTTTTTTTTTTTTTTTTGTTCACATTCCGGTAATAAGCTTTATACCTATTCCAAATATGTATGTTGTTTCAGCTGTAAGTGTTCATACATTTCGAGATACATTCTCCTGGCCCTTTTCTGGAATTATGCCTTAAAAAAAATAAATATTAACTGGATAAAGTTTAATAAAGTACCAAAATGTGTATGTTTTTTTTTGTTATCACTCCTTTACCTTGGCTACTCTCTCTCCTCTCTCTCTCTCTCTCTCTATATATATTATATTATATATAATATATAATCATATAATATATATATTATATATAAAAATATAATATTATATATATATATATATAGTATTATAATATATATATTAAACTATTAATTATAAAAGGAAAGTAAATTTAAACTTTAACAGCTTCACCTTCACCAAAAATCAGTAAGATTATATAATTTTTTTTCCCTAGACATTGAAAAATTTAAACAAGAATGTACAATAGAATAACTAAAATTTCAGCTTCAGGAGAAACGCGGGTACTCAGCCACGATGAACCAATATTATTATATATATAATACTTTAATATATATACAATATACTCAATAACTTATATAGCACTATAATATAAAACATATATATATATATATATATATAATACTATATATATATTAACATAGTATACTATATAGAATCCCCATATAATATACCTAATACTATACTATATAATATCATACCCTTATATATATATATATTATATATATAATATATAATATATATATAATAGTATATAATATATATAAATATATATATATATAATATATATAATATATTATTATATATATTAATTTATATATATATACTCTCACTATATATATCTATATATATTATATATATATATATTATTATATATATATAATAGTATATATATATATATTATATTATATATATATATATATGTATATAATATAATATAATATATATTATATATTATATATATATATATATTATATATGATATAAATATATATAATACCTATATATAAACTATTATATATATATATATATATATATATATATATATATACTATAATATACTATATTATATATATATACCTATATTACTATATAATATATATAAAAATATATATATATAATATATATAATATTAATATATTATATAATATATTATATATAATATATATATATATAAACAATATATAAATATAAATATAAAGAAAAATACTAAAAATATATATATAAATAATACTATAAAATAATTAAAAATAAATCTCTAATAAATAATATAATATAAATAATAAATTAAAATAACATAAAAATACAAAAATATAAATATATATATAAATATAAAAATATATATAAATAGTTAAATAGATAAATGTATAAAACTATAACATAATATAATATATATAAATAAATATATGATATGAATACTATAAATAATAAATAATATATATAATATCAAAAAATATATATATATTATATATAATAAATATAAATATATAAAAAATAAACCATATATAATAAAAAAACATAATACAAATACAATATATATATTAATAATAAAACAAAATATATAATATATATACTCAATACAATAATAATCTAACAATAATAATCCTATTTAATATAATAACTAATATATATAAAAAAATATATATATATATATATATACCAACTACCCAACACACCCATAAATAAAAATACACTATATCATATAGATAATAACAATATATAATAAATAATAATAAGATATATATTAATATAATTAAAATAAATAATAAATATATAAATAAATATATTAATAATAAAAATATCATTATCACTATTGACTTCGACTCACTATATCTCGAAGTACCACCATACATATAATATATACTATACATCACCATATATAGATATTACCTTAGTACTAACGATATTATAATACAACAAATACAGGTTACAATAGGTATTCAATAACTAATACTAACCATATAGATATAATAATAACACTTGTTTATAATGTTAATCTAGCGAAAAGAAATCTACAATAAGATCATATATAAAAAAAAAATAACCATACAATATATATATATATATATATATATAATATATATATATATATATAGATATATATATTGATATATATAATAATATAATATATATATATATATACTATTACAATCCTTAAAAAATATATTAACATATAAATATTAAACAAAAATATATTAATAATATAATATATAAAATACAAATAATATCACTGATCAATAAAATATAATAAATAAGAATAAAATATATGATATATATATAATACATATATAGTATATAATATTAATATATATAAAATGACATATACCCACACTTAAGCTATAAAATTATATTAAGTAATTAAAACAAGAAACTAATTATATAATAAAAATACTATAAATATAAATAATACTAAATAATAATAATATATATACAATATTATCTTTTCATATAAAAATATAATAATACCTAAACACAAACACAATAAAAAAAAATAATAACTAAAACAATAATAAAATATCAATAATATTGAGTAATATATACTACACCAACCTAGATATAAAGAATATATTGACTCAAATCATAAATTATACCTATTAATACAATATATAATATATATAATTACTAAAATAATATATACAATATATAAATTAATAATCAATAATAATATATATTATATATATATATATATATACTAATATATATATATAATAATATAAATAATATAATAATATGTATAAAATAAATATATATATATAAAAAAATATATAAAATATAAATACAATAAATATAAACAGCTTAAGTATAAAATATAATATATACTATAATACTATACCCTATAAATAAGACACGTAAAAAAATACCTATATAATAAAAATAATAATAATATATAATAATAATAATAATATATAATATAGTATATAATATATGATCATCAACCTTCCACCTCCCTTCCCCCAAGATTGATTGAAATGAGACCAGAGCCGTGAACGCAACCATAACACTGAAAATAGAACCCTGACCTAGTCCGAAAGGAAAGCAATACCCTTAGATGAGAGCTCCCCGGATCGCAAGTAACAAAAATCCCCAAGCCGGTCTCACCAAGCACTGCGCGGCCACTCCTTGTAAAGGTATTCTCGATACATCAGCCGGTTCATACCTTGGGCCAGGCCCACAACAAATCATACCCCTCACAAAACCACGAAGTTTCCTACGACAAATGAATAACACACCTTCTTCTTCCGCCAACATTTCCAAGCCCACCACAACTAAATATTCCTTTCTTTCAGACCTTCCTTATTACTGAACTCAATAGACTTTTCCTCGGTCTCAAAAGCCGGTCGATTCTTAGCACTCTCACAACCATTCAACCGATTAACCCACCTTTCCATATTACCACCAAACCGAATGACTTATAGAACTTTTATATACAAATATCTTCATATATACATAACCAATTTTTACACGCACGAACAACTCCCAAGGCCGTTTAAATTCCTGAATTTTAATCACAAGATCTTACACCTAAACACAACCCACAGACCGTATACCTTGCACACAGTGGATTTAACTGACTATACATTAACCCCCATACCCGGATAGCACAATGATGTACCCCATGCAAGAAACCCTAACGCGAGCTAAAGACAGGCTCTTTGAAATATCCACTAAAGCATATATACATTTCAAACACCAGCTACATTGCCAAATTCACAAACTTTCTTAATACTACCACTGCATTCACTCACGTTTCCTTTCCCATCTCCAAAACATATGAGCAAACCTTATTATTTAAAAGAACTCGGATACATATTAACCAATTAAGAACCAACCAAAAAAATAGACCCAACGATTACTTTCAGCACGCGGACTTTCCTCACTCACGACAATACCACTTCTCGTTAATCTAAAAACATTACTACTTATGCTAACCCTACCTTAATTGACCCTAGGCCAAATCCCAAAAATCAATAACCAAACACTATCTCGAAACTTTTCAGATAAGCCACACAAATACACAACATCATCACGAGTACAATAAGCGGCAACCCAGAACTAATCTAATAGAATCTCTTCAGTCTACACACTTACCCTAACCTACTAAATTCTGTCATCACCCAAAAGATCTCATATACCAATTAAATAGCCTAGGATAACATAGGCAACAATCGATGCGGCTCATCCCACTATTAATAGTAAAACTATTCACTTTCAAATTCCATTAGTATTCTTACACAGAACTTCACTTATTTAGATAACATACATTATTGATTAAAATTACAGACGCCGACCCAATATCACTAACACCTAGCCACAAGAGCAATCCCTATTAATCCCGATAATACGCTTTGGTGCAAGTCCATGAAACCAAAATAAAATTTATTCTTCTCTTAACATATATTTTCTAAAACTAATCTACACTTACTCTACCACTTCTAAAATGCATCTTGTTCCATACACCAATCAAAGCTCAATCAGATCAATCGTACCCATTCTTTCAACCAAAATACCAGCTGAAATTTATCTTGTCCTTTAGGATGTTTGCAATTTCCTTATATCGCTTATCTTATGACAGGGTCTATTAGTGCTCTCATATTATATACAATATATAGCTAATAGATAAGAATAATAATATATAACTAAATAGATATATTCTAATAGATATAATAATTATTATATATATATAATAGATAAAATATACCACAATATATATAATATATTATATATATATATATATATACTATATATATATATAATATATATATAAATAAACACTACTATAATATGAATGACAAAGATAAAGTAGGAGAGTATGAAGAAAGGATTCTTTGACTGGCATTCTATTTTCAATGACTGTCAATTAACCATCCCCTTTGCTGATAATAAATTTTATAAGTGTTATGCACTAGATAGATATTTAATGTTAGTATAATTTATAATTTCCTAAGTTTTGGCAATAACTACAGTCATAATATAATATAATATATAATATATATATATATAATATATATAATAATATAATTATAAAAATTTTATATAATAAATAAAAATAATATATCATATTATAATATATAATATAAATTATAATAACTATGACAAGACTAAAAATAATAAAAATATTATAATAAATATAGTATATGATATATATAAATAAAAAAACTAAATAAAATATATATAATAATATAATAATATATAATATATATATAATATCATATATATAATTTATATATATATATATAAAACAAATACTAATTATAAATATAAATAATAAAATATATAAATATAAATATATAA
>JABUQX010072016.1:0-7500 GCA_015478945.1 Trachelipus rathkii
TTGTAAGATATGTTAGGTTTGTTTATGTTCTTTATATATATATATATATATATATATATATATATATATAATATATATATTATATATATTATATAATATTCTGTTGAGCTTTCAAATATATATATATATATATATATATGTATTATATATTTCTGCATTAACTGATTTGATTTACTGATTTGATGATTTACAGCTTAAGGGTATGTTTAAAAATGCAAATGTTTTTAAGTTATAAACATAAAATGAAATATATTTGTAGTAAAAACAAACGTTTCTAAACGCAAGAATTAAAAAGAAATAAAGTGTTTTGTAATGTTATAGAAATATTACGATTCAATAGATCAATCAATAGATCAATAGATCAATAGATCAATAGATCAATAGATCAATAGATCAATAGATCATGGAAGGGTAGGAAGGCAGTTTGATTTACTGGAGTGGTTTGATTTACGGATTTACTGATTTTACTGCTTACTGATTTAAGGTATGTATCATGTAAAAAAATGCAAATTTTTTTAGTTGTGAACATAAGGTGGTATAAATTGAGTTAAAACAAAAAAAGAAAAAGAAACAAAGAAATAAAAAAAAATTTTTTTGTTATGTTATACCAAAAATATGACTTGAATCAATGTAGATTTCAATAAGATTTCAATGAGATTTCAATTAGATCAAAGATCATGGAAATGTAGAAGGTGGCGGAAGGGCAGTTGATTTACTATTTACTGCTTACTGATTTAAGGTATGTAAGATGCGAAACTATTTGAAGTTTTTACATACTAATTAAATAAATTTTAAGAAATAAATTTTGTAGTTTTTAAATTTAAGATCGAGTTGTTCCAGTAGACACAATATATATATAAAAGGTGTTTAAAGAAAAATGGGGTATTTAATAGAGATTATTTTTAAATAAATAAAAATAAAAATAAAAAAACTAAAATAAATAAATAAATTAACTAACTTTTAACAAAATATTAATATAAAGAATAATAAGAAACGTAAAAGGAAATACATAACAAATTGAAATGTTTATATTTAACAGGTGAAAAAATGTAAATGTCTTACAACGACGTTTAGAAATTATTTGTAACATCATTTGCTGACATCATAGAAATAGCAGTCATGTTATCAGTAAGTTAGTACGATGATTGCTTGCCAGCTAATGTTATTAAAGTAAGTGTCTTATAATTATTGTGTGTGTGTGTGTGGGTGTGTGCTGCTGTGTTGTGTATCTTTGTATGGTATGTTAGATGTTATTTCATATACATATATAGTTTTATATAATAATAATAATAAATAATAATTAAAAAATAATAATATATAATAAAATAATTAATAATAATAATAATAATAATAATAATAATAATAATAATAGAGAATAATAATATAACTATTGTTTTAAGACTAAGAAAACGGATATTTACAGTAAGACAAATATGGAACAAAAGTTAATTAAATCTTTTTTACCCTTCTCATTGTCAAAAGTTAGATATTGGGAAACAAAGTGAATAAAAATCTCATTTACCCCTTCTCGTATTGTGTCAAAAGATTATTATAGATTAATGAGTCATTCCTCGAATTTCATTGGCTACCCGTGATGGCATAGAAAAATACAGTTCTCTGATTGGTTACCTTGAGCGGTAACAAGATTATTTAATTTTTAGTGCCTGGTAGGAGAGCAATTTACCTACCATTGTTCTAGTTGTGGCCCTGGAGGCAAAGTGATCGCACACGTTATTGGTGTTGTGAGATCTGATGGGTAGGATAATTAATAATAATATATAATTAATAATTTGAATAATAATAATAATAATAATAATAATAATTATAATTAATAATAATTAATAATAATAATAATTAATATTTTGTGCTGAGGTTATGTGTCGTATAGTAAAAGATGGAGATTTAGATTATATTATGCTTGGACTTCTTGCTGGTAAGTCTGAAACTTCTAATTTAGTTGACCTTGTAAGTGAATGCTGTATGTCATTAGGCTAGGATGAGATATATTTTTGTTTATTTTATTTTTTCAAATTTTACAATGTTAATGTAAAATTAACATTTGAAATTATTTTTGAAATATGTTTGAAAATGTGTTGTATTATTTTCATTTGAACTGAACGTTTGATATTTTAACATCAACACGACAACAACAGACAACAAACAAAACACAACAACAACAACAACAACTCTGCACACCAAAATGGGCTGAACAACATCAATGAACAGCAACATGTCTAGATCAACACCAGCTACAGCAAGAATTTTATTTATGTTATTTGTTTAACAAAATTTATGGACTGAACTCAATCATCTCATAGATCCAAATCATCATAAGATCAATAGTATCATGGAGATGGGTAGGAGGTGACTGTGTGGCTGTTTGATTTAAGCTGATTTTACATTGATTTTACGTGCTTAAAGTATGTAAAAAAGATAATCAATTTGATACCAAAATGATATGACTGAATTCAAAAGGATCAATATGTATCAATCGATCAATAGATTCACAAATAGATCAATAGAGTGTCAATCGATCAATAGATCAATAGATATCAATAGATCATGGAAGGTAGGAGGGTAGGTTTGATGAACTGATTTACTGATTTGTATTACTGCTTTAAAGGTATGTAAAATGCAAATTTTTTAAGTTTTATAAACATATAAAAAGAATAAATGTTTTTTAGTAAAAACAAATGTTTAAAGCTGAAAAACAAAACCCAAAATAAATAAAATTTTTGTGTTATGTTATACAAAATATGACTTGAATGAATAGATCAATAGATCATTAATCAATGGTCCGTGGAGTCAATAGATCATGGAAGGCTTTGAAGGAGGATAGAGTGGTTGGTTTGATTAACTGATTTACTGATTTTACTGCTTTAGGATTTGTAAAAATGCAGAGTTGTCAGTCAAAAGATGAGAGGAATATTTTATTGCGCCGTTCAATCAGAAAAATGTTTAAAGAAAAAATAAAAGCAAAAAATAAATAAATTTTTTTATAGAACATTAAACAAAAATATGACTTGAATCAATAGATGTCAATAGATCAATAGATCATAGATCAATAGTTCATGGGAAGGTAGGAGGATTAGATGTGGGTGGTTTTTGATTAACTGATTTACTAAGATACCGTGTTAAAATGTCAAAATGCATAATTTTTTAAGGCTTACTAATATATGAAAAGAATAAATTTTACTAATCAAAGGTTTATAGCAAATACAGCAACATAAATGAGTTTTTATATATGAGGATAAAACAAAAATATGACTTTGAATCAATAGATCATAGTTGGACAGGAGTATAGGATCAATAGATCATGGCGAAGGGTAGGAGGATAGAGTTGGTGGTTGTTTGATAACTGATTTACTGATTTACTGCTTAAAGTATGATAAAAAAATTTGCACAATTATTTTGTAGTTAAAAAAACATGTGAAAATGCAATAATCTTTTTTAAGTAGAAACAAAATGTTTAAATAAAACAAAAACAACAACAACAAATGTTCTTGTGTTATGTTTATACAAAATATGACTTTAATCAATCGATGATTAGATCAATGATCCAAAAAAGGATCATAAGTCATGGAAATGGTAGAGGATAGAGTGGAGGGGCAGTTTGTGATTTTACTAGATTTACTGATTTACTGCTTACTGATTTACTTGATTTACTGATTTACTGCTTTACTGATTTACTGATTTACTGCTTTAAGTATGTAAAAGAATGAATTTTATGTAATAATTAAATATTGAAGCAAAAAAAAGTAATTTAAAAAATTTAAAATTGAAACAAAAATAAAAAATACAAAAATGAAACTTATAAAACTTATAAAATAGCAAACAATATGATTTTAGTTGACGTTTATAAAAAAGAAAACGAGATTTGAAAATGATACCAATATTGGGCTAAACGAATGTTTACTTCGAGTACCGCACCGGCTCCAGCCACTGGTGCCGCACCAACTCTGGTCTCCTTCTCATCTCCTTTGTCTTCCATCTTTCCTCCGTACTCTCCTCCTTTTTCTCTATGCACTCCGGTGCATTTCTTCTTCTTCTCTTATGCACGTCCGTTGCATTTAAACTTCTTTTATTTCAGTTGGGGACCCCCTCCGGGGGGTTCCAAACGCCATTCTTACTCATTCGTCCTTCTTCCTCCTTCCTCATTCCTCCTTCTTCCTCATTCCTCCTTCTTCCTCCGTCTTCTCTTATGCACTCCGTGCATTTAAACTTCTTTTATTTCAGTTGGGGACCCTCCTCCGGAGGGTTCCAAATCCTTCCTCCTTCTTCCTCCTTCTTCTCTTACGCACTCCGTGCATTTCATCCTTCTAAGATCCTTCTATCTGGAAGGAACCAGCACCCCCTTCTCCGAAGGGGTGCATCTACCACGGAACTCGATGCGATGGCAGACGGGAGGTCTGCGTCGGCACAGCCAGCAACGCTGGATAATAGATACGCTTCGCGCAAACTATTATATTGATTATATGTTTAGTTGGTATTTATTAAGCTGTATTGAAACCGGAAAATAATACACATGGTCATAATTTTTTTTTTTTTTTTTTTTTTTTTTTTTTTTTTTTTTTTTTTTTTTTTTTTTTTTTTTTTTTTTTTTTTTTTTTTTTTTTTTTTTTTTTTTTTTGAGTTTTTTTTTCCACCTATCAGTTCCTGGAATTCTTCCAGGATTCCAGGATTTCCAGGATTTCCAGACCCTTGAATATGGCTCTTGACGACTTATATTATATTAATATATATATATATATATATATATAATATTATATATATAGTATATATATATTATTAATAATATATATATATAGAAATATAATATATATATTAGAATTAATATTATTAAATAAAAATTATATAGCTTATATTTTATAGATATTATTATATATATATAATATAATATAATATATATTATATATATAATATATATTAGATATATATATTATATATATAGTATTATATATATATTATATTATATTGATTTTATGTGTATACATAGCAAAACTTATCATAACCTGAACTAGGAGAGTCCTAAGCCAAAAACCGTAACCTATATTAGATCGACGATGCAGTTCAGTAATCTATACCTAACCCAGATAAGATCTACCTTTGCCGTAACTTTTTTTCTCCGGTATAAAGGTTCCTTGAATAAAGATATTTGTATTTTTCAGAAAATTTTACGGAAGTCTCTCTGTTTTCCCGGTAACTGCCGAACCGTACGATGCTTTAAAAAAGTACGATTTTATTAAACAATTACAATTACCTTTTTAATTTAAAATTTTTGATCCTGTTTATCAATCCTGAATTTATTGTTAGTATCATTATAATAAACATATATGAGAAAAAAATTAAAACAAAACAAAAACAAATAAACGATCCATATAATCAATTATATATATATATATTATATACTATATATATATATATATATATATATATATATTTATATATATATATATATTTATATTATATACATATATATAATATATATTATATATATTTATTATATAATATAATATATATATAATATATATATATATATATATATATATTTATATATATATATATTATATCATATATATATTGTTGGTGGTAGACTCCTGAATGGAATCAAAACTATGTATGACAATAGTGAGCAAAAATCTTACCCGAAAACAAAAGAAAGAAAAAGAGTGTTACGGCATCGTCAATCCATGTAGGTTAGGTTGAAATTTACTCATCGTCGATCCATATAGTTAAGGTTGCGGTTTACTGTCCTCTAACTTCGGGTTATTTGATATTGTTTTGTTATGTATATGTACGCAGAAATCTATAATGAAAAAAAAAACAATTACGGAATCTAAGTTACCCGGAAACATTATTTTTTACCCTTCCTTAAATTCTTTCACGTATAGCACTAAAAATACATTGTTCTTTCTCATGAAAAATGAACGTTTTTGCTTATTGTATTATTTTAAATTTTTAAAACTTTCAAATTTCGTATCTTTCTCATCCAGCATCTTATTTAAATTTATAGACCATTTAGCTTAACATCTCTGGTTGAAAAAGTTCTGGAAAAGTTACTTGAAAGTTCTATTGACAAACATTTAGACAATAACAAGGTATTGTGCGATTTCAGCTACGGGTTCACAAAGGGTAGTCATGGCAAGACAAACCTTTAAGAATATGGAATACATTACAATCGCATTGCGAGAATGCCAGTTTAATATATATATTTAGAACTTTACAAAGCTTTTGATAAGGTTCCCCACATAAGGCTTGAAGAAGTTATTCAATGTGGTATAGGGTGGGTTGGTACATGTAGGATTAAGAGTGGTTGTGCAATAAGAAAACAGTGTGTACACCTAAATGGCAATAAGTTTTAATAGAAATTAGTCAATATTAGTGTCCCAGAGAGTACAGTGCTGGGGCTACCATTGGTCCTTTTATATATAAATGATTTAGACCAGGGATTTACATGCAAGGCTTCTAAGTTTGCGGATGATATCAAAGCCAGCTCAGCTACCTCAGTTAGAATTAGTGAAAGATGTATAAAGATTAAAATTGATCTTGATAAACTTCTTGGGTGGGCAAATAAGTGGCAAATGAGTTTTAATAATAAAGAATGTACGGTTCTTCACCTAGGTTACTCAAATTAAAAGTTTTTAACCTGCGATATTGAATGGGGATTGGCTTGTGTCTGTGGACCAAGAAAAAGATTTAGGTGTGATTTATAAGCAGCAGTTTTAATTTTTGAAAGTAGGTAATTCAGGTGTTTGGAAGAAGCAAGGATAAAGTTTAGATGCTGGCATAATAAATCCGCCAACAATTGTTGTATACAAGAGCAAGGAAGTTATAAGTAAGGGAAGGTTATAAGTAAACTGTAAAAAAAAAAGCTATGTTAGGGGGGGGCCCCAGTCATTAGAGTATTTTTGTGCACAAAGTTTTGGCCCCTAATTTAAGGAATTAGATATGTTAGAGAGAGTGCAGCGTAGAGCAACAAGGATGATTTCTGGGTTTGAGAGTAAGAGCTTATGAGGAAAGTTAAGGGAATTAGGAAATGTTTACTGTAGATGGGCGATATCTCAGAGGGGACATGATACAAAAGTCTTACAAAAATTTTACATCTATTGATAATTACGAAAGGGACCAATTTAAATTCTTACATTGTAGAGCCACGGACGGGAGAACCAGGGCATAGTAAGACAAAATTAAGAAGAAAGCATACATTTAGCAATAGGGTTAATTTCATTTCAGCACATAAGGGTTGTTTAAATTTTGGAATTTGTTTGCCACAGGAGGTTTGTTGAGTGCAACTAAGATTGCAACATTTTAAAGAAAAGGATTTTGGAATAGGATATAGATGTTTTGACTAAGCCAAATTGGCGGGTTTTAGTTACAAGTAGTTATTAGGGTTAAACTGCATGTAATTACTATAAAGTTAATAAAGCTTGTAGTGTGTGGTTATCATGTACTTAAACTATAGTTTTTTTTTCTTTAGTTGTAGGACTTGTGTATACTATG
>JABUQX010072016.1:12500-20514 GCA_015478945.1 Trachelipus rathkii
GAGTGTTCATGGTGCAAATAAATTTTTTTTAACTTTTTTCTTCATATATTATTAGTATATGATACAAGCAATTAATTAAGATGCTGATGAGAAAGATACGAAATTTGAAGATAATAAAAATTTAATAATAAAGTGAGTAAAAACGTTCATTTTGCATGAGAAAGAAAACACATTTTAGTGCTAATACGTGAAAGAATTTAAGGTAGGGTAAAAAAATAATGTTTCTGGGTAAAATACGTTCCGTATTTTTTTTCATTTATAGATTCTGTGTATACATAACAAAACATATCATAACCTGAACTTAGAGGGCAATAAACCGCAACCTAACCTATATGGATCGACGATGCAGTAAATTTCGACCTAACCTACATGGATCTACTTTGCCGTAACGGATTTTCTCTTGTTTTCTGGTAAGATTTTTGCATTACAGAAAATATCCCGAGACGTCGCTCTGTGTCCCGGGCGCTGCCAAACGTACGATGCGTAAAAAAAAGTACGATATTATTAAACAATTACTTTTTTGTATTTAAAATTTTTTGATCCTGCTCATCAGCACTCATATTTATTGTTAGTATCATATAATAACAATATATGAAAAAAAAACAAAAAAAAAAAAAAAAAAATTTTTTTCATATATATATATATATATATATATATATATATATATATATATATATATAAATATTATATATATATATATATATAAATATATATATATATATATATATATCATATAAAAATATTCTTTATATTTATAATAAAATTATTAATTATATATAAAATTCCTTTTCTTTATATATATATAATAAAAATATATATATATATATATATATATATATATATATATAATATATATATATATATATATATATACTAAATATTAAATATATATTATATATATATATATGTGTGTGTGTGTGTGTGTGTGTGTGTGTATAAAGATGACAGATTTGCATAGGCGCGGGCTTTCTATTAACTTTACCAACATCCGCGGCTTAAAATCTAACTTTGTCTCTGTTGAATATCACCTATCTAACTCAAACCCTAACCTTTTGCTCTTGTCTGAGACTCAGATGGCTAAGAATTCACCCTCTAACTCGTTTTAATGTATCTAACAATAACTTATTTCATAATTTCCGTCTGAGTGTGTGCCTATGGTAAACATTAATATTCCCTGTAACACGTCTGTGAAATCTCGAATCTCCCTAACTTCGATGCTCTGTGGCTCAAAATCTTTCTTCCTTCTACTACAATAATCTTCTGCTTCTGCTACTGTTCTCCTAACAGAACAGATCTTCACTCTTTCTTTGAATATCTTACTACCTCTCACGAGACTGTTATATCTTCTCAGCCAATTACTGAGGTCCTCTATTTACTGTATTTCAATGTACAACAACACAGAATGGTTGGGATCCTCTCATACTGTGATTTAGGTGGGGGAGGGAGGCCGAATCTTCAGCATTCTCACGAATCTGAGCATCTAATCAAAGAACCTACACACTATTCCGGATCGTCCCAACCAATTCTTGAACACACTTTACCTATGTTTCACCATTAGTCCTTCTCTCTATAAATACACTACCTTTCGCTCCTATTGGTAAAATCTGACCACAACCTTATATCTCTTAACGTTTAATACTTTCTCTCCAACAGCTCCAACCTGCCCTATGCGTTTTTTCTGGCACTTTGATCGGGCTGATTGGGGGGGGCCGTGCGTCGCTTCTACGCTAACTAAAATTGGAACGACTGCTTTGACTCTGATGACGCTTCGGCTTCTGCCACAAAGGTGGGAGCTGTAATCGTTGACGGGATGAGCAGGTTCATTTCTTCTTCGACTAATCTTTCTCTCCTCATAATCCATGGTTTGGTCGTGCCTGTTCTCTGGCCATTCAGCCTAGAAGACAGCGCTTATCGGGGGTGGAAAAATTCTCGTTCTCTTAGACTCTATCACTCTCGCTAATTTTCATTCAGCTAGAAATCCGTTGCAGGGATATCTTGGAAAAGTAAAGTGGACTTTCATTAAACGAAAATGCGCAGACCTCCTTGGTTCTCCTACTGACAAATCTTTCTGGCCTCTTTGCCAAAAGAACATCTTTAACAACTTCTGAAAATCATCTTTTTCTCCTCTTATTCGACTGATGGCTCTGTTGCTAACTCTCCAACTGGAAAGGCCAATCTCTTCGGCCCCTCCTATTTTCCTCTACTCAACCCTGGACGATTCTGGCATTCCTCTCCCTCCTCCTTCTCCTCAGGTGTCTTATGCCTTTTCCTGTGATTACATTTGATCATGTGCATGGGCTCCTGAATCTATGAACGTTAGGAAGGTGGGAGGCCCGGATGGCATTTCCTCCCCGAGTTTTGAGGAGTGTGCTTCCGAGCTGACATTTCCCTCGTTCAACTATATTCCTCTATGTCTCAATACTAGCACTTTCCCTCATTGTTGGAAGAGCGCATATGTCCAACCTATTCCGAAAAAATGAAGCCATTCTTATCCTTCTAACTATCGCCCTATAGCTCTCCACGCTGTAATTCTATCTAAGATCTTTGAAACCCTTCTTTACTCTCACTTCTTAGAGACCATCTGGAATCTAATTCTCTTCTTTCTTACCACCAGTACAGCTTTCGGCACTCAAAATCTACTCGTGATATACTTTCGAAATTTAAGCGATTTATGGTTTTCCGCCCTTAGGAACTACGGGGAGACTTGCGTGGTGGCGCTTGACATATCCAAAGCATTTGACCGAGTATGGCAATCGTCACTGACTTTCCAAGCCCCCCTCCTTTGGGCTTTCATCCTTCTTTTTGCTTACTTATGTCTAGCTTTCTTTCAAATCGCTCAATATCGGCTGTTGTTGATGGGGCAACTTCTTCTTTTCTGTCAATAGTGGTGTTCCTCAGGGTTCTGTCTTATCTCCTACTTTATTTCTTTACTTTTCATTAATGATCTTCTCACCTGCACATCTAACTCCATTCATCCACTCATATGCGATGACTCGACCCTTCGATTCTTCAACTCATTTCAATTCTGCCTCCCTCTTTTACTTTCTTCTAAGAATTGCCTCTCGTCTTATTCTTTCTGATAATATTATTGATGATTTGGATAGAAATTTCCGATTGGGGTCGTCTCAACCTTGTGAAATTCAATTCTTTAAAAACCCAACTTCTACAAATCTCCCTCTCTAAAACACCTTCTAACTTTCCTATCTCTTTCGACGGTTCTCTCGTCTCTCCTGTTTAACAATATAAACATCCTTGGCCCTAACATACCAAAAAATGTCTTGGAAACCTCACATCACAACGGTTGCTAGGGCGGCCTTTCAAAGAAACGGGAGTTCTGTTTAACTGCGAGATTTTTTCTCTTCTCAGTACTCCCAGCTTATACAGGGTCTCCCTCCGCCCTTGTATGGATACTGTTCACATTCTTGGGGGCTCTGGTTCACACCCGGCTTTTATATATATATATATTTAACAGACACAAAGGATTAAAAACTTCTGTACTTTCCATTTCATTTGACCCGTTATCTTTACAGAGTGACGTTGGCGCTTTAATTTCTTTTCTATGGTACTGCAGCGGCAGGTGTTCGAGGGAACTTACCACTCGCGTACCACCACCTTTACGACGCCCTCGTAGCACAAGGGTTGCTGTGTCTGCGCAACGAGATTCCTGTGTTGATATTGGTAACTCCCGGCTAGTTCGCTGCGGTGCTTCCTTCTTTCTGCCACCTCTGTTCTGTGAATTCTCTTCCATCTCTGTGTTTCCTGCTGAAATTTAATCTCCCTCACTTTAAGCCCTGGTCTGTGCTATCTGCGTAATTTGTCGCTATGCGGATGAAATTTTAGGTGGGCAACACCCCCTCCCTGAATAGGTCTGCCCGTGAGTGGTGGTGGCACTGTAAATATATATATATATATTTATATAATATAAATATATTAATTATGATATATATATATATATCTAGATTTTTATATATGTATATATATATATATTATATATATATCTTGAGTTCGTTAATTAAAACATTTTTCTATGTAAATCGTTTTCTATTGTAGACTTCACCGTTAACTTTTATAATATTTCATAATTATCATTTTTTCTCGCTATTGGGTTAAGTATTTTAGGACTTAACTTATTTATGAGCTGTTTTTTTTAATCTTTCTTCGTTATAAAATATTATTATTTAGTTATATAGTATTTAAACATATCATTTATAAACAGAGTATTTAGTAAAAAATTATACTGTATAAATCACCAGATACATATCCGCCCTTTTCTTTGGGCACGGATTAGTCCTATTTTTAATGTGTTAAAAGCGTTATTTAAATGGCGGCTATTCTTCCCTTCTTTCTCTTTTATTTTTCATAAACTTTTCTATTTATTATGTATTAATTTCATCATTTGACCAACTTTCGCAAAAAAAATATGACAAAATTATCCAAATTGTGAAATTTGCAAAATTAGATCGTTTCTATAATGTCAACTCGGCTGAGACACGAGGTGCACGCAGTGCAGAATTCGCCCTCTGATATATATATAATATATATATATATATATATATATATATATATTATATATTAATATATATATGATATATTATATATATATATGATTATATATATATATATATATATATTAAATATATTATATATATAATATATGGTTCATTTTTCGATTATCTGCCTCCAGTTAAGCTCAAGCCAATTTTTTTTTAAATCTACGTAATCGAATAAAGTGTTGAAAGCTCTCTTGGTGCCACATGCGTTTTTTTTTTTTTAACAATACTAAAAAATTATTATAAAAATAAATTAAATTATATACAATAAATAAAGGTTATGTTAGAGTTAGTTTGTTTACATGTTACTATATATACGTTAGTAAGGTTATGAGTTTATTATTTTAATTATTTTTAATCTTTTTATTATATTATTATTTTAGTGGTGTGAGTTGATTAATAACTAAGTTCAATTTAACTTACCGCATTTTCACTTTCAATTTTATGAAAATGTGTTTCGAATTTCATTTATACAATCGATATGTAATATGGAGTGGAGAGCAGAATAATCGACATGATATAATATATATATATATATATATATATATTATATATATATATTTATATTTATAATATATATATATATATATATATAATATATATATATATATATATTTTATATATATATATATATATATTATATATATAATATATATATATATATATAATTATATTTATATAATATTATATATATATATTATATATATATCATTTATATATATATATATATATATATATAATATATAATATATATTATATGATATATATATATATTATATATATATAATATATATATATCTATATATATATCATAGGGTTTAAATATTGGCATATCGCAATTTTATTATTTAGATCTTAAACAAAGAACATATAGTGGCAGGAAAACATCTGCCCTTCTTCCTTGGGATGACTACGGCGTGTTGCGACTTGAGGACATATACCGCATATACTTTACAATTATTGTCCTCAGTCGCAAACATGCGGTTGCTTCAATCCGGAGAAGGCAGTATTCTTTACCTTCCACTATATGTTTTCTTTTTTTAATATATATATAATATATATTATATATATATCTATATATATATAATATATATATTATATGATATATATATTATAATATATATTATATATATATATATATAGTTACATGCCTATATATATATATATATATATTGAGCCGAACCGGCTCAAACTCACGATTTTAATGTATATTTTATATTTATTTATTTTTATTTTGAAAAATGTGTATTATATACTTTAGATTGAAAGATTTTTTCCGGATAAATACTTGTTAATTTCCACTATAAAACAAAAAGAAGTTCATAAGTGCATTTATATGAGGTTGGCGGAAAAATCAGTGATTGAAATTCAAATTTATTTTTTTAAATTATTTTTTTTTTTTTTATTTTTTTTTTTTTTTTTTAGGCAAATTCCTTATTTTCTAAATTACTAATTAATCCTAATTATCACCTAATTAATGATAAGTATATTTCATCTATATAATAAGTAAATTCATCATTATAGTTTCAAATCATTTTTAATAAAGATATAAATAAAATTAGATTACTCAGATATATAGTATATATAATATATATATATATATTATTTATATTTATTGTAATATATTTAATATAATATATATATATATATATATATATCTATATATATTTATATATATATAATATATTTTATTAGATATGTTTATATATATATCTATAATATAAATGATATAGATAAATAATATATTAATGATATAAATATATATCTAATAATTTGCATATGTGAAAGAGTATACAAATCGAGATTATATGTGTGTAGTATATGTATATTATATATTTATATATATATATATATATATATATATATATAATTTAAATAACTTAATTAAAATAAATAATAATTATATTTACTAAACTTATTATTAATTATTTCATAATTAGAATTAATTACTAATTTAAAAAAATAATAATTAAAAAAGCAATTTATGCCTATAAATATAAAAAAAAATTTAAAAAACTCAAAAATTGACACATAAAAAAAATAAAAAAATAAAATTTAAAAAAATAAAACAAATAAAAAATGTAAAAAAAATAAAAAAGTGATTTATATATATAAAAAAAATAAAAAAAAAATAAAAAAATAAAAAAAATTAAAAAAATTAAAAATTGATTTATATATAAAAAAAATTCAAAAAAAAAAAATTCCCAAACCATGATTTATATAGATGCTATTTATTTTTTTTTATTTTTTTTTTTATTTTGTATTTTATTTTGAATTTTTGGATTTTGTATTTTATTTTTGGTATTTTATTTTTATATATATATATATTTTTTTTGAATTTTGTATTTCATTTTTATTTCATTTTTTTTTTGAATTTTGTATTTTATTTTTATTTTTTTATTTTTTTTGAATTTTGTATTTTATTTTTATCTAAATTTTTTTTGAATTTTATTTTGTATTTTACTCTCGCCATAAAAAAGAAAAAGAAAAAAAAATTAAATTGAAATTTTAAAACTTTTAAACAGTACCCTAAGGTCGCGTCACTACGTAACCCCCCCCCCCTCCAGTTCCCTATTTTCCGTCGTCTCATATTCTGTGAGCTTTAATTTTAATGAAGCAGGAGTCTGAAATCCAGTAACGCCTTTTTCCTTTAAATCGTTAGGAAATAACATTTATATTATTTTTTAATGGGATTGAATGCATGGCACACGATCATTTATCTACGGAGGGCTCCGCTCCCGAACCCCACGACTCGTGAGTGGTGGAAAAATAATAAAATATCGATAAATAATCATAAAAAATTTAAAATCGGCAGAAAGAATTTTACTATTTAATATATATAAATATATATATATATATATATATATGTATATAAAAAAAAAATATATTATATTATATTAGTATATATATATATATATATATATATATATATATATATATATATATATATATATATATATATATATATACAGAGGTGGGCACGATCCGTTACTCCGTTACTCCGTTACTCCGTTACTAACGGAACTAGTTTTTTCAGTAACGGAGTAACGGACTCGTTACTTTTTCTTTCATGTAACGCTCCGAATAAGTTCCGTTATTTTTTCTCCGTTACTTTTTAGTCCGTTACATTTTGTTTGACTTTCTTTGAATGTTGATAGCCAATTGACCACCCCGATCAAATATATATTTTTTTATTTAATATATTTATATATATATATATATCATATATATATATATATATTATATATATATAGTTTTATTTTAGAGAGGGGGATAATTATATATATATAATATATATATTATATATATATATTTGTATATTTATTATATATACATATTATCTATATAAAATTAATATATATACATATATATATATATATATATATATATATATATATATATATATATATAATGTGAAAAAAATTATATATATATATATATATATTATATATATATATATATAT
>JABUQX010072017.1:0-7500 GCA_015478945.1 Trachelipus rathkii
GAGAGATATTTTAGGGATAGGTCCTTGCATTTGCCAGGTCATTTAAACTCTCATCTAGATATAGTCATTGAGACTATTTATCCGTGACCCCCCTGCAACGGGGTTCATATCTCTTTATAACCCGACTACTATGAATTATAAAGCAATGAAAACACCAAGAGACATACAAGCGTTCTCCCTCCGTTTATGATAAACCAGTCCTTTTGACACTGAAATATATATATATTTTATGTTGCATGATCCATTATAGATAATATATTTATATATGAGGATGGAATAAAAAAAAATAATAAATTATAGTAAAAATATATATCATATATTTATTGACATGATAGCATAATTGATTACAAAAGTACTGAGAAGCACAGATATTATAGTACCGGATAGTATGTAGATATGGTATTAGGCTAGATAGTCAGAATGAAAAATACTACAGAGTTAACTGATAAGCCAAGTGAAGATAGATATATAATATCTTATCTTGTTAAAGATTTTTGATAAAAAGATTTATTCATTAATTGATGTGCAGATGTGTAGTAAGATAGCTAGTGAAAATTGAATGTTAAAGATGCCTATCCATGTTGATCAAAGCAAATGAGTCGTAAAGTAAGATTGTTTTACCTAATTCCTAACAGCGCTGCACGTTGTAGTTATTACATTTGGGTATAAACAATTGGTCACGTATGCACATAATGAAATTTGTGCGCTTATAAATATAAATTATATTACATATATAATATAGATAAATATATAGATATGATATATTGATATATATTTTAATAGGTATATAGATATAATAAATAATATATAATAGGGTTGGCAGAGCACTATTACTCTTGAATATATTATTATATCTAATATTTCTTACAAATTATTTTATTAACCATTAAAGCACTTCATTAATACAATATGGACAATCTTACAGAATGAGAATATATGGCGAGTCAATAAATTTGGATTGTAATAAAGAGGAGAATAAGTCTCTGTTATTTCTGAATGTAGAGAATATATACTTAAATTAACAAGAAAATGATTACAAGGCGTGAAAGAGTAAAATTCGAATTTGTACTAATTCTTCTCAACGTTCAATACAAACAATTTGGTCATATCATAACTCAAATCAAAGAAATAGATGATTTTTATTGCATGAGTTGTCGACGTTAAATTCACGGATTCATGTAGAGCGGCTTATAATACTTATTTGCCCACTCACAGTTATTTCTCCTCTAAACTCTATATTATTGGATGATTCAGGTGATGTAGAGTATTTGATGGTCGCTCTCTGTTGGCAGAGAACTATGTACAAAGATTTTCTCACTAGTATAATATTTAAAACATAGAGTGTTCAATTGAGTATAGTATGGTTAAATATGCAAGTGTTGAAGATAAGTAACATAGATCATTTTGTCAAAGGTCTGGGCTTAGATGATCAGAGTATTCTGGTCGAATATGGCAGGTTAGCTTGTGATAATTTACTTATATCAGAGAAATTGACTTATCTCATAGTAGTATCATACTCTTACTTATCGCTACGTTCGCACGCAATTCTCGGAGTACATACTACACATTTCGTTTTGTGAAGAGTGACTATCAACCCCACCTCTTACCATAAAGGGATGTTGCTTTTCATGGGGAACCTACCCTCTAGGGTGCTCATGGACATCTTATGAGAGTTAGACACACTCTATCGAATAAGAGGTAATCTGCGTCGTGAAAACGATAGAAAATATGTTAACATCAATATCTAATGTATCTAAACTACATTTTATAATCCTCTGTTAAATGCGACGAGCTAGACACGGACAGCGTCAATGACTCATTGATTGCTTACTTATGAGTACTTCTAATCTTTCTTACCTATCCTTTCACAACTTCCTTTTGTTCTAACTCTAGTCATCGTACTTAGCAGTGCGTTATTCTGTTGGGGTAGGTTACCGCTCACGGGGTTATCAGGTATTTTAATTATAGGGTGCAAAAGTATTTATCATAACTGTCAGGGTATTGCGAATCCATTAAAATACACATATAAAAGGAATCACTTTCAATTTAGACTCAATTATGACTTCTGAACGAATTTCTATGATCTAAGCATACAGGGGATCAGCTGCGCCGAGCATTCAGTGGGCTCAACGATGCAATCGCGGACATCAGCTTAAGTCCCCAGCGGTATTCTGGAGCCTGCCGCCTGACCTTATGCTCTTAACATTGTCAGATTTTATTTCAAATTCGCCGATTTTGTCAAACGACATGGAAAAAATTATAAAAATTGAAGTTTAAATGGTGTAGCACGACTGTAAAGGATCGGCTAGCATTTTAAAAGGGCATTCGGGATGCGAGATGTGTTTACTATTACTACGGAGGAGTCGTCAGTCGAGGTTTAACGGGTATACCTGGGGCAAAAACGGCCTCACCACCTCACCCGTCTGAGATCGGTCTGACTGCACCAGTTCCAACTCGAAAGCATATGCGGAAAATTCTATTCTAACGGACAACTCGTATTCTAGGTAAACCATTAGTAAATATAAGGCACAAAGAAAACAGAAATAATCAAGTAGTAGTAATATATATTTTATTATATTTATATAATTACAATTATTACACAATATATATTATATATATATATATATATGCCCTTGCATACAACAAAAACAGATATAATAAGTTAAGTTAAGATGTGCAAATTATAACTCCTATTAATAACTCAAAAGGAAAGTCTCCTTATATTTCTAGGGAAATATGTAGTTACATGCTAATAATATAGTACATGACCTAATACATTAAAAAATAAAATTAAATTTCTGTATTTGTTATTTTTGTATTTAATTATTATTCTGGTTTAGGTGATGACGGTTTAAAAGGAATTAAATATGTAACAAAATAATAAGTATAACACTATATATATAAATAAAGTAGAATTTAACTTTCAACAAATAAATATATATATCTTTTAAAATATAATATAACACTAGACATAAATAATAATCTTGAGTGAAAGTGTTTTTACAGCGCCAGAAGCTTTTGAGTTAGTTGAGAAAACATTTTTTGTCAGAAATAATCAAAATTGAAAATGGTCACCGGGTCCATCTTTATGATGGCTCTAGTCTTGGCTCAAAATTTTTTAGGCTAATACAAAAAAAATATTGATTATCTTAATTTATTTCTATCAACTATATAGTAATTTTAATATATGCTATGGTCAAAAATGATAACAACATTTGAGACTTGCCATCGTGAAGGTATAGAATGTATTGTACCTGGCAGCTTTCACTTGCTTTGGGTAGACTGATAGGTGGAACAAAGGACATATGTAATATTGTAATTATGATATATACTATAGTAGGTTGAATAAACTAATCAGTGTACGAGATGAGGTTGCTAATGATAGTTAGGTTAAGATGGATTCGAGTAATATCGATGAGAGATACTTCTTAGTAGATTAAAGAAATAAGTGAAGTAACTAGACTTTGGTTATATATACTTTAAGGGTCTAATTAAGTTATAATAGACGTAGCGAAGTTATATCAGTGTATGTAGATATGACATGGATGGTATTCGATATCTGGAGAATGTTTCATCAGAGATAGGCGGGAGTAGAAACTAGAATACTTTGGAGCTGTTGCTATAGAATCTAGTCAAGTTGAATATACACTCATACTACAATAATATGTTTCTAAAAAGAGAAAATGAGCTTTGAATAATAGATAAATGTCAGTTACTACTTTAAAAAAATACGAGTATTTATTATGTGAGATTAATACGTTGAATGGATAGTTAATTCAACTTTCTAGTATAATATAAGTTGAGCCTTTATTGCTATTCTCTTGAGAATGTTCCAAGTATCGAACGACTGATTATAACTAACTAAGGTAATTATAGGCTACGGGGTAGTTATATATAAGAGTAAACAATAATAAGTAATTATACCAAGTTATTCTATCTTCATTATTTATCTATAGAGTTTAAATTTTTATATCTAATATAACACTAAATTATAAATTTTCTAACGAGTTAGTTATATGTTAAGACTTAAGTATATACAGTATTACGCTTTGCTGAATATTAATAAGAAGTATTCTATTCTTCAAGATTAGCTCTACATAAATCAATACATTGTACATGTACTTTGACATTGACATTATATAAATATTATAATATATTTATATATATATTATATATATAATATATATATTATTGATATTTATATATTAATATAATAATAATTAATATATCCTTATTATATTATAGATATTTATAATAATATAATATATTCTTATATAATATAATATATTAGATCGTGTGATGTATAGAGTTAGTTAAGTTATATATGTATGTGGTGTGTATGTTTATGTGTGTGCTGTTAATGTTAGAAGAGTATTTGCTATTAACTTATGAGTTAGATAAAAAACTAACTCTACTTAGTTTATAAAGCTATTGAGGGTGGTATCTCTCGGAAGGATAGTAATCTTTTAGGTTATTGGTACGGGTAGTAATTTGAGAGGAGAGAGAGAGGAGAAGGAGAGAAGCGGTATATATCGAGAGAGAGAGAAAGAGAGAGAGAGCGAGTCGTAGATGATAAATTAGAGTGTTAATATGGGACGCTGATTAGAGAGAACGTTCATACTTAGTAAGTAACTACTGTGTAGGTGTGGAAATATTATTATTGAGATCGATCTGATATATATAGATATAGATATAGATTTCGATATAGATACCCTAGAAACTAAATCATAGCCAAACAGTATAAGTTATGGATATTTTGTTTTTTTTGTCTCTGTGTCCTTGATCAGTTATGGATTTATAAGAGTTTTGTCAACTGAGGTGTCATCTGTATTTTAGCGTATAATTGTTTACACTACTTCCTGGGAAATCAGCCATATTACTGATTCATTGTTATTCGATTATATTTCTTCATAGTGGCATGTAAATATCTATATTTTTAAGTTTGATCATAATATTATATTATCATATGTTATTTTTTTTTTTTATGTAATGCAATTTCGTGAGAGCGAGTGAGTGCGTGAGTGTTTTTTTTAAAACTTTCGGAAGTTATTATTATTTAGATATTTGCATGTTTAATAGGTATTTATTAGTTTTAAATTAGTAATTTAAATTAATAGCGAATAAAAATTTAATCCATCATTATTACTTCCTTGGTTTTGTCTATTTTTTTCTATGTTTCTTGTTTCTTTTTTTTTTGATGTCGCGTGTGCGTGTGCGTGTATGATAGCGAATTTGCACAGGCGTGGCTTTCTTTTTTGATTTTACCACATCAATGGCTTGCACTCTTAACTCTGCATCCATGTAATACTACCTCTCTAACCTAAACCTAATTTTATAGCTCTTGTCTGAGACCCAGATGGCGAAGAATTCATCCTCTAACTCGTTTAAATATATCCAATATATTAATTTTATAATTTCCGTTTGAAGGTGGTATGTGCCTATGTAAAAATATAAAACATTCCTATAAACGTCTCGAGAATCTCAATATCCTAACTTCGATGTTCTGTGGCTTAAAATCTTTACTCCTTCTACTACAATAATCTTATGCTCTGCTTACTGTGTCTCCTAACGGAACAGATTTATCTTTTTGATTATTACTATTTTCACGAGACTGTTATATCTTCTCACCAAAATACTGAGGTCCTCTATTTAGGGGATTTCAATTACACAAAAACTGAATGTTGGTTCCTCTCGATGATTTAGGTGGGGTGGAAGCCGAATAATCCAGTATTCTCAACGATCTGGAGCAACTGATTAATAGACCTACACACATTCGATCGTCCAACGAGTCTTGAACACACTGACTTCGTTTCACACAGTCTTCTCTCTAATAAATACACACATTCCGCTCCATCGAAATCTAGAACCAGCAACCTTATATCACTAATTTTATAACTTTCTCTCCAACATCTCCATCTGCCCTATGCGGTTTTTTTCTGGCACTTGGATCGGGCCGATTGGGGGCATGCTTGCTTCTACGCTAACTAAATTGAAGTGACTGCTTTGATTCTTAAGACGCTTCAGATTCTGCCCGATAAAGTGGGAACTGTAATGTTGAATGGATAAGGTGGGAACTGTAATCGTTGATTGGACGAGCAGTTTCATTCCTTCATCGGTTAAATCTTTCTTTTTTGGGGGCCATTCAGGCCAAAGGCAGTGCGTTTTGGAATGGATAAAATTTCGTTCTCCTGTCAATCGCTAATTTTCATTCAGGGATACTATTTGTCGAGCAAAGTGGACTCTAATAAAATAAAATTGTGCTGACCTCCTTGATTTTCCTACTGAAAAATCTTTCCTGCCTCTAACAATTTCTGTAAATCTGCCACTCCTCATCTTATTTACTTTGAAGGTTCTGTTGCTAATATTCAAAATGAAAGGCAAATTTCACTGGCGTTCTCTTTTCCTCTTATTAAATCCTGGACAATTCTGGTATTCCCCTCCTCTCCCTTCTACTTCTCTCAGGTGTACCATGTCTTTATCTGTAATTACATTTGATCGAGTGCATAGGCTCCTGAAATCTATGAACGTTAGGAAGAATAGTAGCCAGGATAGCATTCCTCCCCCGAGTTTTGAGGGAGTGTGCTTCTAAGCTGGCGCCACACCTCGTTCAACTAAATTCTCTATACTTCAATACTAGCACTTTCTATCAGTATTGGAAGAGCGCATATTTCCAACCTGTTCCGAAGAAAAATAACTGCTCTGTTTCTTATAACTAAAACCCGATAGCACTCACTTATATTCTACCTAAGATCTTTGAAACTTTGCTCAACTCTCATTTCTTAGATCTTCTGGAACCTTTCAGTTCTTTCCGATCGCTAGTATAGCTTTGGAGCTCGAAGCCTACTTGTGATATACTTTCCTATCTAACCAATTTATAGTTTTCCGCCCTTAGGGACTATGGGGAGACAAGTGTGGTGGAGATTGACATATCTAAATCGTTAGAATCGGTTATGGCACATGTCACTACTTTCCAAGCACCTCTCCTTTAGATTTCTTCCTTCGCCTAGCTAAACTTATATTATATTATATATATATATATATATATATATATAATATATACTAATATATTATATATATATATATATATTATATATATATATATATATATATATATATATATATATATATATATATGTTTCTTTCAAATCGTTTATTATCGACTGCTGTTGATGGAGCGACTTCTTCTTTCTTCCCTGTCAATTGTGGTGTTCCTCAGAGGTCTGTCATATCTCGTATTCTATTTCTTCTTTTCATTAATGATCTCAGCTGCTTATTCTGCTCTATCAATTTATATGGCGATGACTCGACCCTCAATTCCACAATTCATTTCAAACTTGCTCTCCTTTTGCTTCTAGAATTGCCTCTCATGTTAATCTTTCCAATTTTATTCTCGCTGCTCCGGATAGATTTTCCCGGTTGGCCCGTTTCAACATTGTGAAATCCATTTCTTTAAAAACCCAACCTTTACAAATCTCCCTATATCAATCAATTTCTAGCTTT
>JABUQX010072019.1:0-5000 GCA_015478945.1 Trachelipus rathkii
AATATATACAACAGGATAAATCAATGCGGTCACACCTTATTTAAAGATTCTAAACTTCTAGTAAAGGTGAAAATTTTAAGAAAGGCGTAATTTTTAGAAGTTATAATTTTTTATTAAACAGGTTTTTACAACTATGAAATATTGGATATATAAAAACAAATATTGAAATTTCACTAAACACACAACGTAATTTACAACACGACTACTACACAACACTATCAATAACACACTATTCACATCTATCTCACACATTCTACATATATTTAAGAAATTCGACATTATCAAAATGAAAACACATTAATTAATTATTTACAAAAGCTTAGATAAAATATTACCTCAGTAAAAAATAATTATATTATATAATATAAGAAAATTACCAATAAATAATTTCAATGTTTGAAAATATTTAGTAGAAAATATCGTGAGTAATATTATTAAGAGTTCTTTACTAATATGTTACATAGTGATTAGAATAAATTAAGTAAAATAATGTATTTTTAAAATTAAAATTATTAATTAAAAACAGGTTATTTTCACTACAAATCTAACATATGAGAAATATATTTAAATATATTTAGAAATTTTCAATTAAAAACGTCTAATTTATAGACATCACCTAAATAAACATATATTAATTATAAATATTTACTGAGCCTTTTTATCTGCTTTTGATAATATTTAGCATTTCTAACTGCCAATACACATATATTTTAATTCTCAATAAATGCTCACTGAAACAATTAACCCGTTAAAAAACATATCGTATATGTTTTTCTATTTTGACCCAGAATGTTCTCAATGTTACGAAATTATTTATAGAAAAATAGTGCTTATAGGAATTAATTCTAACCAATTTTATGTAATGTGAAAATTTAGAAAAAAGTGTAATTTTAGAAGTTAACATTTTATAATTATTTAAATACGGTATTCATAACAGCTAAATTAGAAATATTAATTTATGGTTATATATAAAAATAATAACCAGATATTGTAAAATTTCATAATATAAAAATAACGTTAAATACTTGATAGAAGATTGACGTTACAATCTAGATATAGATTATTTTTTCCAAAAATGTCACTGAATAAATTAACCTAGTTAATATAATATCTATCAATTTTATAAAAGAATTATAACCAATAATAATTACAAATTTTTAGAAATTATAGGAAAATATTATATACTAGTATTATATTTCATGAGTTCTAAATTTTATGTTAATTGATATATGAATAAAAATTTGATACAAAGCGATATTAAATTTTATTATATAGTAATATAGTTATAAAATTTTATTTTATATATATAATACATAGTTTCCATCAAACTTATATTATATGACATTATTATGGTATATATATAATATAAAAACAATAATATTAGAAATTTCATTAAGAAACGTCAATTTTAAACACCTAAAAAACTATTAATAAATTAACTATTCTGCTTTTTGAAATTGCATTTCATGAAACACATATTATATTTATTTTCAAGAATGCTTAGAAATATATCCTAGTTAAAAACTCAATATTAAGATTATACCAAATAATTTCTTAATGTTTAGAAATTTAATGAGGAAAATCGTGATATCACTATTATTTAAAGAGTTCTAGTAAATTATTATGTAATTAGTAGAATTAAATTTAAGAAAAAGCGTATAATTTTAGTTAAATATAAAAAAATATTATTTTTTATTCACAAGAGAACGATCAGCTATAGCATATTGCACACCTCCAGAGAGACTCATGAATATGGTAGTATATATAAGAAACAGACTAAGTTCGATAACACTATTCTCATTTAGGACCTTACAGTTTCGATATTGAGTGTAAAGACAGCGAAAACACTATTCGGAAGTACTTACGTAACAATACATTCTCTGCTTTTGAAGATTTGTGCATGTTCACTAATGATCAGAGCATGAGTACGTTTGCTCTACAGTCACGTGTAAGAAAAGATTGCACCCCTCGGGTTAATAAGAGGAGAGAGAGACGAACGCATCAGATGATGTTTACGATTTATGAGGACGCACGACGAGAGACAAGTAATGAGATGAGCAGAGAGAAGAGTAGATAAGAGAATGTAGAGGAAAAAATCGGGGTACTTTTTAAGGAGTATCGTAGAGAAAGTAGTTGATAAGTAGGAGTGAAAAGTTATAGAAGGCACGAAGAGAGCGGTAAAGATGTAGTAGTTCAAATTATTAGTATATAATAACAATACTATGTTTATTTCATAAATAACAACCCGCTAATGTAAATTATGTGTGATATATATTAAAATAATCATAAGAATTAATATAATTATTCTCATATTTTAATAATTCGATTCAATTTTAAGACATCCTAAAGCTTAATAATTAATTTTATCTACTTATTTCACTTTGTCTTTTAATTGAAATTTGCATATTTCATGTAAAATACTCACATTTATTTTATTATTTATTTCAATTAAATAGTCTATTATTGAGTCTAATTACAGTGTTTAAATAACTATTATTCATTTTTATTAAAGATTTACCAATATATAATATTTTCATAAATGTTGAAATTTAGAAATAATCGATATAACTTATTTTATAGATATGTTTCATTTTAATATTTTTAGTATATTATATAATCTATTCTTATTAAGAAATATCTAATAATATTTTAGTATTCTCATAATTAATTATAGTAATTGTATTTATTTTATTTTCATATAAAATATTTTTGAAAATATTTTCCTTTGCACAACCGTAATATCTTTATAATTTGAAGTAGTGATATAAGTGTTAATTTATTATTATTTAGCATTTTATGTAATAATAATTGATATATAGATTTTACATTAGTAAATGCACAATTATTTTTACTCGAGAAAAAGAGTCTAGAAAGAGAGTATATTTATAACATTGTATTTTACGTGTAGTGAGTCTCATTAAATTTGAGAATTACGTATTTTTTTAATAGTGAGTAATTTTATATATTATATTGTTTTATTTTATTTTATATATTATATTATATTATTATTATTATTCATTAGTTTTGGGATATTTATTTTTATATTATTTATATTATATAAATTATAATATTTAAATCTTATTCTATAATATTTATAATCACTCTTATTTATTCTTAATTTATATACATCATTACTCAATATTTAGATCTCTTATAATTACGATTATTTTATTCCTTAATAATTTTCAATCATATATCTTATTATTGATTCACTTATTATTTATTTATTTAATATTGGTATATTCAATATATATTTATTTGTTTTTATTTTAATTTATTAATTCACAATATATATATTCTCAATTTTATATTATTTGTGAATAAACTCTTTAATTATTATCATAAGATTATGATTAGTGTATATATATTATTATTATTTTATTATTAATTATTATTATTATTATTATTAATTTTATTTTTATTTTTTATTATTATTATTATTATTATTTATTAATATTATTGATATTATTATTATTATTACTTATTATTATTATTATTATTATTATTATTTAATTATTATTATTATTATATTCATTATATAATTATTATTATGTAGTTTATAATTATTATTCAGTTTTTATAATTCCTTTAACGTTTAGAATATTTATTATTATTATTATTATTATTATTATTATTATTATTATTATTATTATTTATTATTGATTATTATTTTATTATTATTATTATTATTAGATATTTTATTATGTATTATTATTAATTATTATTATTATTATTTTTCTTTTAGCCGTTGATTCCTATTTCCCTATATCACATTTCTTTTTCTTTGTTCGATTTACTAGTTTTTATTTTTTTTATTTTTATTTTTTTTTTTTTTTTTTTTTTGATTTTTTATTTGGTATTTTTATTTTTTATTTTTTTTAATTTTATTTTTAATTTTATTTTACTTTTATTTCTATTATTATTATTATTATTATTATTATTATTAATTATTATTATTATATTAATTATTCTTATTTTATTATTAATTATTATTATTAATTAATTTATTGATTATTATTATTATTATTATTTTATTATTGTAATATTTTTATTATTATTATTATTTATTATTATTCTTTATTATTATTATTATTATTATTATTATTATTATTATTATTATTATTATTATTATTATTAATTATTATTATTATTATTGTTATTATTATTTATTATTATTAATTATTATTACATTATTAATTTATTATTATTTTATTATTATTATTATTATTATTATTATCATTATCATTATCATTTCATTAGTCATTATTATTATTATTATTAATTATTATTTATTAATTAATTATTATTATTATATTATATTATTATTTATTATTATTATTATTATTATTATTGTCATTATTATATTATTTATTATTATTATTATTATTATTTATATTTTTTATTATTATTATTATTAATTATTATTATTATTATTATTTGTATTATTATTATTATTATTATTATTTAAAGAACGAATTTATTAAATGCCCATGCTTTGGTGACGCGAAGGAACTTTGTGGGGTAAAAAATAAAACCCTCCCCCGCCTTCCTGGAAATATTTTTTTGAATTTTAAAATTTTTATATCCGATAATATTAACTGAACAGACGAAAATCTGGGAGTTTCTGTTTTCTTCAGATAGATTTAAATTTCTTAAGTAAGTAGTTTTAAAATACACAAATTAAGAATATCTTATCATCTAATTTTTACAAATCCGTTGTTTCGGTTTTTAAAAAAAACGCTTTTTGTTTTTTAAATATTTTTTTTCGTTTTCTTTGAAACGGATTTCTGGTGCTTAAAGCCATATCCTAGTGCTCTTCTAAACCCCTTCCTCCTTCACTTGTTGTTGTTTGTTGTTGTGTTGTTGTTGTTTTGTTGTTGTTGTTTGTTGTTTGTTTGTGTTGTTGTTGTTGTTGTTGTTGTTGGTTGTTTCTTCTTTTAATCTTTTGTCCTTTTTGTGTTTTATTTTATATTTTCTAATGTTCAAACTATTGTTCTCAT
>JABUQX010072019.1:10000-22500 GCA_015478945.1 Trachelipus rathkii
ATCGTTCTCTCTGCATCAATTTGAACAATATTAAATTTTCAATTACAAGTTGAACCATAACAATTTGCGCTTGACAGTACGCAACTTTAAAACGATATTTGTATGGACGAGTTTCCACAGAGAGTAGTATAGAACAAGTTGAGAATTTTCGATTTCGAAGCAAAGAGGATACATTGAATTTTGGGTGATCCAATGGATATAATTCAACGTGCTATATCCACAAAAATGAAATCGAGAACTAAGGATGATTTTTCATAACCGTGCTCTGAGGGCCGTTCGCCCTACTGTCAAAGATGTCCCTCCAAACAAAATGGTGACACTGGACACGTTTTGCTAAACCTGCTCTACGGAGTGGAGCGACAGATTATTTACAATAGGACATCAGACTTAACTTTAATAAACAAAGAAATGCTAAATTAAATGTAGAGTTAGCTAGATGAAAGAGCTGCACGAGGGATAGCTATCGGGCCCCGGCCTGTTGTGGGCTAATGAACGCAAACATACCATAGGTTAAAAGTTACAAGACTCTCTATCAGAGGATTCCGAGCCGCCGCTATGAACAAGGACCAGGACAAGCCGGGGTTAGGGGGAGAGACTAGACACGTAGAACAGATAGTAGTATTATGTTTTAGCAATATAACTAATATATTATATATATTTATAATAATATATATATATTAATGATATATATATACAAACATAGATATAAATTCATGAATTATTATTATTATTTTAGCTGAAAGATTAATTATATATTTAAGGTTTTGAAGAAAAATATGTTTCGAGATATTGACATATAATAATTTATATTAATATTTAATATAAAAAGATAAAAATATAAGCTGATAATCACGAAGTAAAATAAATCATTGTTTAGATATAATAACATCATAGGGTGTGATTAATTGGCATATATCAGATAAAACTTAACCATTTGCAAATGCACAATAATCTGAGAACTTGAAAAATATACATTTATTCCGGTAAAGTGTAAATATATAAGGCTAAGATATTGTAAATCATAATTTGTATCTGGTCTAGATGGTTTATTATTGAGAGTAGTGAACGATGATAAGTTCATGGTGTATCCGAATTGTAAAATTAATTTATATAACTGATCTAACGAACTCTAAGGTTTATAAATGTCAAAGTATTGGATGTTTCTCTCAAGCTTAAAGATTTAAATTAAAATGACGAATTTAAGATTATCCATTATAATTTATCCAATCATGAAGTAAATCATATATTGTAGTTTGATGTTCTTACATCATTCTACAGGTATACAAGCAAAAAAAAAATATCCTTTGGAAAAAAATTTAAGAAGAAAAATTGCCTTCAGATCACACCACGTATAAAGAAAAAAGATGAAGAAAGAAAGAAAATAAAAAACAATAACAAGATTTAAAAAAAATAAAAAAAATACAAAAATATATAAAATCAATAATATTTAATACACAAATTCGTTGTTGATGCTGACTTCTAATTGGAGTGGTAAGAATGGAACTTCAATATTAATTATTTTTTATTTGAAAAAAAAATTTTTAATATTTTTTGCAATATTTTTTTTATTTATAATATTTTTTTTCATTGATATTAAATTTTTGTGGGGAGTAATCTTTAAAACTAGAAAATTTTCTTTTGGAAAACAAACAGGATCTAAAAATAGTTTAAATTAATTAAGTGCATAAGCTTCCTTTTCATTATTATTATTATTATTATTATTATTATTATTATTATTATTATTATTATTATTATTATTATTATTATTATTATTATTATTATTAATTATTATTATTATTTATTATTATTATCATTAGAATAATTAGATTACTATTGTTATATTATTTTATTTACTTATATATTATTATTATTATATTATTATTAATTATTATTTATTATTATTATTATTATTTTATTAATTAATTATTATAATTATTAATTAATTACATATCGTTAGTCCATTTATTTTAATTAGTATTTGTTGTTATATAATATTCATATTTATATTATTTTATATATTTATTATTGATTATTATTATGATCATTATTATTATTATTATTATATATTATTATTATTATTATTATATATTATTATTATTATTATTTATTGATTAATATAATAAAGTTATTATTGATTATTTTTACTATTATTTATTTTATTATTAATTAATTTACTTTCCTTATTATTGTAATATTATTATTTTATTATTATTATTATTATTTATTATTATATATTATTATTCATTTATTTATTATTAATTATTATTATTAAATTACTTATTATTCATTATTATTATTATTATTAATTTATTATTATTTATTTATTAATTTTTAATTTTATTTTTTATTGTTTATTTGTTTTTTTAATTGTTTCATTTACTATTATTACTTATTATTATTAATCTTTTATTATTATTTTATTATTATTATTATTATTATTATTATATTAATTTTATTATTAATTATTATTATTATTATTATTTTATTATGTATTATTATTATTATTAATTATTATTAATTGTTCTTCCATCATTTTTATTATAATATTATATAAATACGGTCTCCGCAAGACAGTTGTGCGCAGTTAGGTTTAAGATTTCCACCCGTTTCACTATCGGAAGCCTTTTTTTCATACTCTTTTACCACCGTAAGTTCATTTTTTATTATTTGACTATATATATATATATTATATTATAATACTATATATATTTATATATATCAAGTAGTATATATATATATATATATACATTAGTATATAGTATAATATAGTATATATATATCATAGATACTGATATATTTATAATATATATAGTACTATATATCATATCATATATAATATATATATATATATATATGATATATTATATTATATTTTAATCATCCTATTATATATATATATTATATATATATTAATATAGTATATATAGTATATAATATAATAATATAATAAATATAGATATATATATAATAATATATACTATTATATATATATATATATTTATACTATAATACTATATATAATATATTAAATTATATATCTATCTATATATATTATAACTGCATATATATTATGAATATATATTATAATTTTAATATATATATATATATATGTAATTTATTTATTTTTTAACAATTACCTAAAGAATTTGGATAGCATTTACAAGCTGAGTAAAAAATTTAAGATTTGAAAATAAATATAATATTTCGAAATTATTTTCATTCATTTTGAATGAAATTTTTTATTAGATTTTTAAAATTTTTTTTGTGATTTTTTTTTTCCTTCTCTTAATTTCATCTTCATCCAACTTCCATCCTCCCAACTTAATTTTTGAAGTGGTTAAGGTGCTGTGCGCGAGGAAGAAATTTCCCTTATTTAAGCCATGTCTTTCTTAAAATGGCCCTAGATTCAAATTAACAGATTCAAAAAAGATTGTTCTTGACCTCACAAGTAGATATAGATGAGAAGTATTATTCAGAAATAGTTTGCCTAAATGTAGCTTGCAAATGATGAAGTTAAGGGGGAAAGATGTTAGTTATATTAAGAACAAGAGGTTCTTAACCTTCTTCTATAAATCTGAATTTTTGAGAAAGAGTTTGAAGTTTGAATTTTAAAAGGGTTATATCTGAGTTAAGTGAATATAGTTTTAGAGCCAATAAGGAGTGATCTTATAGGTAGAAGTGAGTAAGGGACTCTTGTTAAAAATAAAATGACAATTTGAATTAAAATCCGCACTTGTGTGCGTTCTTTTATATTTATGTTAATTAAAGTACAGAAGGAGTACAGGAGCGATTTACTGGTTCAAGATGAGCTTCCAAATTAAAAAAGTAAGAAAGGAAATAGGGTTTGGGAAATGAAGGATTAAAAAATGTTTATCAAGTAAGAAAGGGTACAAAAGTGAGCGTCATAATAATTGAATTGTAGCACTAGGATATGGTTTTGGTAAAAAATGGAAATCAAAACATAAAGTGCAGGGCTGGGTATGGACGTAATTTGAAATGGACGAAAGTATTTTGGTAAAGAGTGTTTTGATCAGAGATAGTCCGAAAACGAATGTGAATAGCCTAAATGAAGGTGAATCAATGGATTAAATGATTTGCTAATAGTTAAAAGCTCTGACTTGGAGGAGCGGTGGAGATTTGCAGAAGAAAGGAAAAGTATTGACTATGTTTGGCCAAGGAAGATTCCAGAAAGGAAGGTGTTTGTCATAAGCAGTAGATATCACCTCACCTGATGTGCCAATATATATATATATAATATATATATATATATATATATACTATATTAATATATATATACTAATATATATATATAACATACTATTTCATACGGGTAATTTTTAAATTCGTCGGCATACTGGACATTACAAGAGTATATATATATATATAGCTCATTATATAAGATACAGTCATTCTTATATCCTTTTATATGAGTATCAATAGTGTATTATCTTATGAGATTTAAAGTTAAAATAAATATAGTATAGCATGGTTTGAGCTTCAAATAATTGATATTATAGTACTTAACACACTATATAACCTATATATATATTCTATATATATATATATATAATATACTATCCAAACATAGTGGATCACATATATATATAAATATTATACTAGGGTATATAGAATACAATGATAATATAAGACTATTTTATCAACTATACTCTCTTAAGTAAACTAGTATATATAAAGTTATATTATCCATATAATCAAGATAATACTATATATAATACTATAAAATGAATAACTATATATATATTATATATTACTAATGATTTATATATATATAGATTATTTGCCTTACGTAAATCTTATTAACATAATATAATGATAGTATATCGGTAATCAAAACTATATATATAACATATATATATATATATATATATATAGTACTATAATATATATAATACTATATATATATATAATATTAATAAGGGGTTCAGGGGTCAATTTTTAGACTCGCATTATGTTCATTATAGACGATACGAGTTTTTTTCGATTAATTTGGGATCTGTTCTTTTATTTGCTGTGATAGTAAGTTTTCTTACCTCTTTATTGCAAAAATAATCAATATAAAGTTTGTGACTAGTTGAAGGTCCACTGTATTTTGCGTCGCTATGACTATAATTATATAAATAATAATCAATTGGAATAAATGAGAGACATAATGGAGATATAATATATTAATTATAGGAATAATAAAAAAAAATCAATATAATAGAAATTAATATTGTATTTATAAAGAATATATAATAAAATAATAACATAGATTAAGAATTATATCCATATAATAATAAAATGATATATTCACTTATTATTTATTAACCATTTACCAAATACACATTTTTTTACTACTCTTATTTATGTTCAGCATTATTATTTATTATGATCATATGTGAGTATATGTGATATATCTATATATTTTTAATTATCAGAATTATTTAAGTTAATTTATTTCCTAGAAAACAATTGTGTATTAGTTCTAATATGTATCATTTTTTATTATTCATTATTATTTATTAATATTATTATTTATTTTTATTATCATTCTATTTATTTATTTTATTGTATTTATGTATTATTATTATTATTAATTATTACTATTCTTATTATTAATTATCTACCAGTTATATTATTATCTACTTATTATTATTATTGATGTTATTGATTTTTTAACAAGATCTACTTATTATTATTATTATTAATTATTATTATTATGATGTAAATAGACATTGTCTATTGATTACTTATTATTATAAATTATTATTATTATTCCATTTTTTGTCATTTTATGCTTTATAAGGGAAAAGCCTTATAATATTATTTGATTTAATTATTTATTATGAATTATTTATTATTATTATTAATTATTAATTTTATTATAGATCTTATATTATTATTATTGTATTATTATAAATTAGATTATTATTATTATAATTAATCTTGGCACGATGAACTACTTTACTTTCTATATCGCTCGATTATAGTCTTATTCCTTTCATTCAGGCATTTCGGGAGGTTGTGAATGGCAAGTTGAAGAAAGCATATCGCGATATCATCGCACACAGCCTTTATCCCGCCGATTATACACTCTCACATAACACACCACAAAGAGTCATGACGATGCTAAAGTCAATTTCGCGAGAACTCTGCTACACATAATAAACGCACGCTCCATAATAAAGCCCCAATATATAATAGAGAATAATATAAATAAAAGTTTATTAACGTAATTATAAAATAATTCCAATGTGAGAAAAGAATAATAATAATCAATAATACTTAATTGAGCTTAATAATCTCAATAATAATCAAATTATAAATTAATAAATGAGATAAGTCATTAGAGACTATAGATAAGAGCGAACCTACTATGCTCTTCACATCTGTTTTTGGGACGTTTTTGCACCACGCTTGAAACGATGAGATAATAACCCTCTCCTCTCAACTAGTCTTACCAACTCACCTCACTTTATTCCCTTATTCTCCTAAACGCTAGAAAGTAACAAATGTAATAATAAGACAATCACACTGGGAAGTACTCCTCATAATATCCAGATGTATGTATAGCTAAATAATGTAATAAAGTATTCGCATCCTTTCCAATACAACTACTCGTGTGATGTATGAAAGGTACAACAGTAGAAACCAAATGTTTAGTTTGGTAATCCTACCCGAGGTTAGTTACTCACAATACGTGTTATCTCGCATGCAATTTATGGCGCGCACTCTTAGCTCGCTCTGAATATGCATAATACAGAAGGAGTATGCCAAGCTAGGTAATATCACAACTATTTCTATCAGCTTCTCTTCCATTTTAAATCACTTATTTATTCTATATTTTATTTTTAATAAGAGGTAATCAATAATAATAAATAATAATAATAATAATAATAATACTTAATAATATATAATAAGAAAATAATAATATATTAATGAATAATAATAATATAGAAATCAATAATAAAAGTTAAAATTTTCAGATCATATTAAATAATAAATAATAATTAATAATAATTATGAAGAACTAATAGCAATAATAATAATTATATACATCACCGATATATATATATATTAATATATAAGTTAATAATAGTCCCATTAGCTAAATTAATAATATTATTCTATTTAAAATGTAGGATTTTAATTATGTTAACTAAACATTAATATAATGCTCCTGTTTGAAATATAATAATAATCATTAATATTTTCTCACGAATCTCATGTGTTACGCGATTGGGAGGTAGTTTTTAACTTCTATCTTATTAATTTAATTTCTTTTTTTCACAAAGCTTTTCATTATATCTCCTATTAATATAAGTTGATCATTTATATATAAGTAGATGATTTATATTTTCAGAAACATTTCATTTGTAGAAAAGAAATTGCCAGTTTTAACTTCAAAGTTTATATTATAATTATTTAATAGCTATGAGTAATAGTAATATATATATTATATAAATATAAACTATATAAATATAAATGTAGTTATATAATATTATATATATTGCTTCATTATTATTTATAGTATAATATATTTATTATTATATTATATACTTTAAAATGTACTTTATTATAATATTATATTTATATATCAATATTTAAGTTAATTTATACATAATTATTAATATATACATTATATATTATATTAAAAATATTACTTTTTTAATGTATATTATATATATATATTATATTTATATTTATATTATATTTATCCTAATAGAAAATAAATTAGTATAATAATTAAATCTAGATTAACTATCATCATAAAAAAATTGAATACGACAGTGCATAAAACTAATTATTAAATATATATATAATACATAAATTATATATATATTACGTTCGAGTAAATTATATTATATATATATAGCGCGATCAGTATAATACTTTATTATTCATATAATGAATATATATATCTAAATTAAGTCAATATATATCGAAATACATAATTTAATTATATCTATATAGTATATATAATCTATGATTACTATTTAGTTCACCGTATTATGATATTCGGTATGTTATATGTATGTATAATTATGCCTGTATAAATATTACTATTTTTATTGCTAGGGAACCTTTCTATATTAACGTGTTTACCAATAGGTAAGTATCATGATTATAACTTTCGTGATTTAAAATATTTGACCATATTATCTCATGTATTTTATTAATTATTATTTTGGTAGATTTATTTAAATTATTTAATGATATATATCTTATTTATTATTATTTATTCACTTATTCTTATTTTTATTATAATCATATAACGTTATTTATCTAAATATAGAGGCCCTTATTATTATTAATTATTATTAAAATTATTAATTTGTGATTAAATAAGACATTATTATTATTATTATATTATTATTATTATTATTATATTATTATTATTATATTATTATTATTATTATTATTATTATTATTATTGCACTCTAAATATTGAATAGATTCTTTCAATAGTAGTGGTCAGTAGTAAGTAGTAATAGTAACGTAGTAGTAGTAGTAGTAGTAGTAGTAGTAGTAGTTTTAAATTTCTGGCTTTGTTAGTTTTTTCATGCTATTTTTATGGTGATGTTGTTATTACTGTTCCTGTGGTTTTATAATGAATGTGTATGTTTTTGTTCTTTTCTGGCTTCTGTTTTTGTTGTTTATATGCTACTGCATATTTTTTGTTGTAGTTGTTGTTGTTCGTTACGTTGTTGTTGTTGTTGTTGTTGTTGTTGTTGTTTGAATATTGCTTCATTATTTTTTCTCTCTGATTTACACGTTTGTTAAGCTGGTTGTTCGTTCTTTTGGTTGGCCTGGTTGTCATTTTTGTTGTTTAAGTTGTTGATTAAGCTGTTCTGATAACTCTTCTCTGGATAATAATTATAAATTAGCTGCGGAGCTTGTGTTTTCTGATACAACAGAATATTTTCCATAATTATATATCATATAATAAATATAGGATAATCGATAGAGGCTATGTGATACCTATATTAGGATAGATGTTCAGTATAATAGGAAGCATTTGTTACATGTGTATGTATGATATATTATATATTTATAATAGTATAATATACCTATATATATATGGACAGTTATAAGTGGTTGAAGGATTGACGTTATATAATATATATACGTATATATTAGTAATAGTATATACCTTAGATTTGAGTTTAGTGGAAGTAAAAGGTTTAAGAAATTAGTCCACAACTGTAAATGGGGACTAGGAGAGTGAGAAGGGGGTTTTATTGATTCTGTACGGATAAATGGTACGTCTAAGTATAATAAGATTTCTTAATTATTCAGACTATCGAAGTCATAATATGGAGTTAATATTGATTCATTTTGAAATATGATGATTAATTAAATAATTACTATTATCATTATTATTAATTCATATTAATTATTATTATTATTATTCATTATGTTATGTATTTTAATTTAATTTATTATGTATTATTTAAAATGATTATGTATTATACATAATTATTAATGTAAGTATCAACTAGTATTCAGTTGTGGTTGAGTGATCTCTGATCAGCGGGCGGTCGATCCCGTAGCGTTCTTTAGCGAGATTGTCAAAGATTCGGGTATGAGTGACATCAAGAATTTATACTTTCCATTGATTATATATTTTGGAGAGTAACGATTGGCAAACTCAATGAGTATAGATTTAAATTAGATTCAATTATATGAATATACCATATGATCCAAGAAAAAGAATACTATCACTAGAGAAAAAATCACAATACCTATATAGATAATAATCATATTAATAGGATAACAAATCATAGCCGTATTATAGAGTTTATTATAATGTTTTCAAAGATGATTCATTTCCTGCTCTCTCTGCCATCTCGTCAAACTGCTCTGCTCTCTCTCTTCTACTCATGCTTCTGGACTCTCTCAGCTCTCGTACAATACGCGCGCGACATATTCTCGATCTGCTAGATATCCGGTGAGGGAGATGAACTTTTTGAGGCATGAACCTCTCTCTCATATCTCCTCTCTTCTCTCTCTGCTCTATCACACATCGCCTTCTCATTTCTGCTTTCTTACACTCGTAATATTAAGAAATAATTGTTCGAAAAGATCATAGGGATAATATGCCTTCCAAAGGAAATGTAAAAAAAATTTTGTAGTCGCGTTTTCCTTAACATTCGCTTCAGTTCTTCTCTCTCGTCAAAGAGAAACAACCTATATTACTATAATACGTATATATACCTCTATAGTATTAAATATATATACTCATTAGCATGGATATAATATGCAAATAATGTACAATTATAGATGAACTATATATATTCACTTATATTATTATATCTATAACATAATATATCAAAAATGAAAGTAATAAGGCAATTATGATTATTAGGTAGAAAGTCATTTCAATATATGAGTAGATGAATAGTTGATTAAAAAGTGTATGAGAATATATAGTGTCTATTATAAGTGATAGAAATAGATCAGAAAATTGATTGAGGAATATATTGGACAGTTAAATATATACTACTTAGAAAAAGATAATACATATAACTAATCAATAATAAAAACTTAATAATTTAAATAATAAAAAAAAAAATAATAATAATATAATAGGTTTTAATAAATAAGTTAAAAAAAAAAAGATTAATACATCGAATACATTAAAAACTATTAATCACTTAGTACTAGTAATAATATAATAAAGTAAATATAATAATAATAATGAATTCAAATAAATAATAAATTCTTGGGCTATTAACCTTACACAATCTTACCTCAGGTGGGAAATGGTGAAATGAATTAATATGCTATTGTCCTATGGACTAAAAACTCCCGTTCGATGAATTGTTTTCAGGATTCCTAAATAAGGGGTTACAAGCAAAGGACAAAAGTAGAAAATAGAAAATGAGCAAGTAACTACATATACCCAATCCCCAACAGAAATTCAAGGGGTAAATGGGAAAACTAGATCACAAACACCATTAGAGTGAAAGGGCAAGACTGCATTACTAGATGAGACGCGTATACAATACCATAGAAGATAGATCGATTGACGTTAGTATAGTATTCTGAGTGAGATATGTGGTATCATCATTATGAGCAAAGGATGGATAAGATCTCACAGAACTACTATCTTTTATGGGTTAGAGATAGTGAACGTGATATAGGCTTTAGTATGCCAGGTTAGGATTTCATGATATCCACGTATATTGCGTTAGTACGCGTATTCAACTTCTCTGTTGCAAACCGAGAAAGATTCATTTATTGTTACGTCTATATTCACGCGCTGGATAAAGTACTAATATGAATATTACCCCGAGAGAATGCATGAGATATGATAGATAGCAAGTACTACAAAGTATGTTAATATGCAAAAATATTAGAGAAAATAAGGGAAGTATATGATGATATCAGTAATATATAGTAATATAAGATGTTCCTTATTATAAAGGAAGTATCTATTTTATGAATCGATGAGAAGGAAGTATAGGATTAAAATATATAATATAAGTATATATTTATCAAATATACTATATTATATACTAACATTAATATATATACATAAGATTTATACGTACTAAAATACAAATAATATATTCATTGTATCATGCATCTCTCTGCAACAGGAGAATATATCATTTGCTCAAATTATCTTAGCCTTCAAAACCCAATAACATCTGCTGTGTCTCAGTGGTGACTTGCGATTAAACAACTGGCAGTGAAGCCGTAGTTGATATTCTTGGTACCTCTCTCCCAGGATCTCCTATCTTTCCGCATACGTAAGTGCATGTATTCTATCGATGAGAAGTCGCAAGATACTTGATTTTTTTATGCTAGTGCAAGTAAGGATTCACGAACTAGGGGCTTTGCACGCTGAGTACTTCGAAGGGGGCATGAAATGCTGGGCATAACAAGAACTGATACAGTGGATTTGAGACAAGACTTATGCGAGAGTATGAGGATAGGAACAAACACGCTAGCTGAGTAGGCAGAGTGGTCTATTCCTACTCACCAGATGAAGGAATTAACCCCTATGCAGGAAGTGATCCTCGCACACCTCCGCTTTAGATCACCACACCAATATCACGCAGTGCCATCACATGTCACGGAATCCTCACCCCGCCTGCAAATTTTGCCTCCGCAACACCCTGAATCTGTTTACGCACATCTTCAATGGTTGTCCTTAACTTGGACTCTCCGTCGTCACTATTTGTCCCACAATAGGTCCAATAAACACCTTTTAAAAGGATATCCACACTATGGTTTTGCTGAATCGTTACACTTCAAGAACTGAGTATTCTGTATAATTTTTAAATAAACTTGTTCTTAGGCATGTATAAATAGAATTCTGATAGCTGATAGGACTCACCTGAGTTGGATTCCACTTATCTTCCGATTGCCTCGGCTACGCTTTGTGTGTGTCATTTGGTAGAGATTTCTCGTACGAGCGCAGCTCGTAAAATACAAACAAAAGAACAGCATATAATATATAATTATAAGTTAGGAAATTATATTCTAAG
>JABUQX010072020.1:0-15000 GCA_015478945.1 Trachelipus rathkii
ATAGATATATATATATATATATAATATATATAGATATATATAATATTATATATATTATATATTATAATATATATATATAATATATATATATATATATATATATACTATATAGGATAGATAGATATATATATTATAACTATATATTATAATAGATATATTAATATATATAATTATAGAACTATATATATATATATATAAGATAATACTATAATATATATTATATCTTTTTATATATTATGATAGAATATATATAATAATATATAGATATATATATATAGTTTATATAATGATAGATATATATATACATACTATTATATATATATAGGATAATATATATATTATAATATATAGACTAGTATAAATTATAATACAATATATAAGATATACACTTATATATCATAATATATTTAGATATATATAACGTACCGTGGTGATAATATATAGACGTATATCATCGTACACTATGCACTATTACGCAGATATAACCTAATACTAGTGAGTCTCGCAGAGCCAATAGTATATTATACATATCTGATTATTCTGATATCTAATTATATCCAATGAATATAGTATATATATACATATATATTAGATAATATTCAATATATATTATCATCTACTAATAGACTGTTATTCTCCCCGCATCTACAACAGATTTGAGCTCGTTATAATGTCTCGTCTTCATTTCTAATTACATCCCGAATTATGAGGAGACAAGAATATAGATTTATATATATATATATAGTAGTATTATATGATAGGGAGGATAATATATTATATATATATATAAATATGAGAACTTAACTGGTAGCGTTCATTATGACATCACTCAATATTCATACTAATCATACCTTATCAGATAATAGTACTCGCTATATACATATCAGTCTATACTACCTATAATTACTCACTCTAATTATATGCACTCGCTAGATATACACCTAATTTCATAGAGTATAATATATATATATATAGTAGTACGCTACATATATATACTATACTCAAGATACGTCCTCATTATGTTACCGTATATATGACATCTACAATTTTATATTAATCCTATAAGCTCACTAATGTGTACCAGTATATATATACTATTATATATTATATAATATATATATATTATAGATATTATAATATTATATTAAATATATATATACTTATCCTAGAGTTCCCTCACGTTATTACTTAGATATATATTATAGCGATTAACTCAAACACCCGGCACACGATCAGTCTAAACTCATATCATTTACCCACTCTAGTTAATCTCATAGAATATATATACTAGCTTACTCTCACTCACTCACACTCACTCACACCTATATATAATAGTATCTATAATATATAACATATATATATAGAACGCCCTTATATAGTAGCTATCCTCAGTGTATCATAAGAAGCCTTCCAAAACACCATAATGACCTATCTAACCTACTTTCCTTATATAGAATATATATAATATAATATAACTTATTATATAGGATATCAAACTATATATATCTACTAACCTATATAGTATAATATACGAACTAACATATATACTATAATCATACCTATATTATTACAACTCACGCTACTTATGTCATATATATATCCGAACTACGCCGTATATACGGTAGTAGGTGAGATACTATAAGTTATGATTGATTAATGGTATTATATATATATTTATGATACTAAATTATAATATTATAAGATAGATTGATACTATCTAGTATAATAAATGTACATAAAACATTATTATACAATATTAAGTTATTATAAGAGACTATATTATGATATTTGAGCACACCCCATTAATCCACTACACAATTTATTTATATATCATAAGTGTACAATATATTATATTATGCATAAAACCTTATTTATTATTTATTAACCTATATATATCATAAATATAATTATAGTAGTATATTAAATAAAGAGGAATTTATAAAATGATTTTCAATCATATGATTATAACGTATATATTATTTATATAAGTAGTTTAGGGCGACTCTCCGCGAAGTATATGAGTAATTAGTAGTATTGTCATTATAATAAACTGATATATATAATTAACCTATATAGTTATATTATATAGATATATAATATATATATACCTGACTTATATACTCGACGCCTCACTGAGGTATACTCACATACAGCGCCTATTAAGCATATCCCGCGCGTGAGATAATCCTCACATAGGTACGGTATTATAAGATTTAATCACGTAAATATTGAATCTCATATACCCAATGCTACACTATAGCAGTACTAGTAATTCTCGGATTAATAGTAGTCATTATATACCTAAATTAGGTTCTAGTATGTGAGTACCGTATGATTATAGGATAACTAGTATAAATTATGTAAATAATTATTATTGAATTATGATGCAGCATTATAATATATCTATACAACTAATAGTGTTAATATATTATAAAGGTTCATTATTAATTTTAACTAGTTAATCCTAGTGGATTAATCTAGATAATGTATGGAGTAATCACAGTTCCCCGTAAGATCTCACTCCTCATATGAAGCTCGTATCCTTATAGACAATCTACGGCTCATTGATACTTAACTGTATATTATGCTATAGATATATCTATAATTTAATTATTATATAATTATTAAATCATTATTATCCATATATATATTATTATAAGAATATATTAATATTATTAGATATATATATATATGAATATATTATTATATTTATATGTATATAATATATCAATATAGTATATATTATTATATATTTATAGTATAGTATATATATTAATATATTCTAATAACTGTCTATATATTATAATATAAATTTATTGAATTATAATTATAAAATGTCATGTTTTCATTGATTCTAATTATGATATTATTATTATTAATTATTATATTTTAATTATATTTATATTAGAATAAATTATAATATTATTATAATATTATTATAATTTATATACTCTATATTAATTATATATTAATTTAGGTAAATTATATTAATATATATATAATATAGAAATTATTAAATTATATTAATTATATATATATATATTATCTATTATAATAATTATATTATGTATACCGGATATAGTTTCATGTATACGCAATTTAAATACAGATAGATTATATGATATAGATATATGGCATAATTAATATATATATTTATATATATATATATATGGTATAATATATAATATTAATACTATCTATAATATTGTTTAGTATTTTCTATAAATATGTTATAGCTATCACTCATAGATATGGTGAATTGTGACCGTCATTTTCATACATATCTATAATAATTAAATTGAATAAGAGATATAATATCTAAAATAAATCAATGATATTATATATATAGTATATATCAGAGGTCTTTATAGATATATATTTATATATTATATTAGAGTAATAATAATATATAATTATAGATATAATATATATGCTAATAATAATATTAATATACTATATATATAAGATATATCACTATATAATATATAGCATAATATAGTATATATACTATAATCATATAACTATACTATACTATAGCATACAGGCTATCAATATATATTAATATCATATATATAGTGAGAATATAGACGTATAACATTCACTCATCAAGAATATTTATATGATATAGAATATATATTATTATTAGTAATGATTTTAATATATAATTATTAATTATATTATAATTATACTATATGAATTATAATTATAAGTTATATTATATTATATATTAATTATAATATATAAATTATTTAAATTTAATATATTTATATTATAATGATATTTATTTATTTATATATTAATATTTACCATTATATTCTATATATATATTAATATTATAATATTTTAATTATTATATTATTATTTATTTAATTAATTATATTAATATATTATTTAATTGTAATATTAATTATATATATTTATGTTTAATTTAATTATATAAAAAAGAGGTATATGAGAACCTCCCATTATTAGATAAATAATTATTATATACTCTCCCATTATTACAATATTCTAATTAGTATTATATTTTATAATTATATAATTATTATATTTATATATTATATATATATATATATATATTATTATATATCTTTATTTATAATTATATATATATTATAAGTATTATATATATTATATATTAATTATTATATTCATTATATTAATAATATTTTATAATTTAATTATTTATATTATTAATATTATATTATATTATTATAATTATTAATTACAATATCCTTAAGGAAACTCATCGCATTTAATATCTACATTCTACTCTAACAACACTATCATCTACCTTACATATCATATTATACTAATAACCATTAAATCCATATATCACCTATAAGAGTATAATTCTAGTATATAATATATTACCTAAAAATCTTACTTATCATGTATATATATAACTAATGTTATTAAATCACTAATATCCGACATAACATAGAATATCACTTGAAAACTTAAGTATATCATATAATACTAGTACAATCAGCAATAAACCTATAAATAATATTTATTTTATTACATATTTTAATTATAATAATTTAATAATTATTACTCTATAAGTTATATTAATATATATTATTATATTATATATATATGATATTAAATATATATATATATATATATTATAATATTATTTTATATAATATTATTTATATATTATTATATATTATATATATATTATTATTTAATTATTAATTAATAATATATTATAATTTAATTATTATTTAATATATATATTAATATTATATTATTATTAATATATTTAAATTTTATATTATATTAATTAATATATATATATTATTATATTATATATTATTATTTAATAATTTTATATGTATAATATATAAATATATAATATTATATAGATATATAGATATATAGATATATATTTATATATATATATAATATTATCTTATAATATATATATATAATTTATATATTGTTATAATATTTAAATTTTATTACATATTAATTATAATATTATTAATATATGTAATTAATATATAATTATAATTTAATATTAATCTATTTAATATTTTATATATATATATATATAGTATATATATAATATATTTTATTATATTACTATTATTATAGTATAATTTTTATAATTATTAATAATATATATATATATATATATATTTAAATATATATAATATATATTATATTTTAATTTATAATAATAAATATTATATTATAATTATATTATTAATTTAATTTATTACAAAAATTTTATTATATATATATATTATTTAATTATTACTTTATTATATTATTATTAATTATATTATATTATTTAATGATTTATTATATATATATATTATATTATATATAATTTAATTAATTATATATATTGTGAATTATATTAATGATTATTATTATTAAATAAGATTATTAGTTTTTATAATATATTTTAGATATTAATATTTTATATAGATATTATTGATTTGACTATTATTTATATATATTAGATGAACTCATATATGAACTATTAGACATTTAGACTTTATGTCACTAGTATTATTATGTAGCTATATTATATGACTTTTACTCACGATTTTTGTAATATTATATTATGATATTTTACATTAACAGATAATACATCAAGAATAGGTATATTTCTTTGTTTAATTTAAGGATATCTCGTCAAAATGTATAATGTATTTTAATTGATTTATATATTAGAGTAATTATATTTATTATATAATATATTACTGCTGTTAACGTCAGACTATTGTTCATTAGATTATTATTTCGAATCTATATTATATATTAATTTGACTATCGTAATTATTATTGATAAAATATTTATGATTTATTGAATATTTTAATATATATTTTTATTGATTTATATATTGAATTTATTGTTATATTACTGATTTATATATTATGATTGATATAGATTTATATTTGAGATATTTATTGAGTAATTAATTGATTTTATTATGAATATATATAGTTTATTTAGAGATTATTATTATAGATATTTTAGTAATTTATATTTATATATGAATATATTATTTAGATATTTTATGATAGTATATATATAGATATACTTAATAGTATATATATATACGATATAGAATATAATAATACTCAAATTTTATAATTGTATAATATATATATATATTTTTTAGTTATAATATCACAATTATATAAGAAAATTATTATTATTTTGATATATAAATGTATATATCTTTTAATTTTATAAATTAAATATATAATGTCTTTATATTATAGTATTATCTATAATTTTAAACAAAAGACGATTAAAAATAATGTAGTAATTAGTAATCATAATTTAGAGTATATTTAAATATATAATAATAATAATATAGAGGTATATTATAATTAATTATATCTATTAATATATTATGTATATAATAGACTATATAGTTATTCTTAATTAAAGATACATATTATAAACACTATAGGATATATATATATATAATATATATATATATAAGATATATTAATATTAGTTGTACATATTAAAAATAGACAATACAGGCAATTTCTATCCCAATGATTCAAATATTATATAGTATGTATAGATATAATATATAAAATATCTTCTGTTTTATAATATATATATATTAACTATCACGAAGTAATATATATATTATTTATAAATATTATTAATAAATATATTTAAGACTTATATATATTAATAGGAGTAATAAAACTTATATATTAGATGTGGTGTGAATCAATTGTTAATAAAATATGGATTAAATATATTTATAATATTCATTATTTGTTAAAAGAAAAAATAATATTTTATATATTATAAGCTAAATAGAAATAAGTAATAAAATAAGTAATAGTTTTATCTATAACTATTAGTGAGATTCAATATAATAATTTATATGAGTGGTAAGTATATTAAAATAATATATCATATTTATCTATTTGATTATATTACTACTATACCACCAATTAATATATACAAATATGTAAATTATATATATATGTAGGTGTGTAAGATAATAATTTACTCATATAATAAATATGGAATATAATGATAATATAAACTTCTTATCACCTCATTTAATATCTTCAGATATACTCACCCTAATAGAGATACATATAATAAATAATATTATTACTATATAGATATTGATAGTGATCTATCGCGTATTATAATATAGTATTATCAGCAATTAATATAATTTAACTTACATGATATATATATATCTATAATATATTAGATGCTTTAATATACTCCATTTATATTTAATACAATATAAATATTTAATTAAATATATAATAATAATGACTAGATAATATATTTAGAAAAGGAATAATTATTATATATATATAGATATATATAATATAACTTATATATATAAAAGAAAATAACGTTTTTTAATTACTATTTAATCTGAAGAATACTTATATAGAAATTACTATGATTTTTTTATACATATAATCTAGTATAATAAATCATAATATTTACTTTAAAAATAAGTAAATAAAAGCCTAAAGTATTAATTATTCTAATACGTTATGTATATATATCGCTAAAGAGAATAAGTAAAGTAAAATAATTAAAAAATTCATAAATAATATTTATAATAAATAATAATATGCTCCCCTTTGTCCCCAAAATGCTCTTTCCCACATGTATGAGAAAAGTACACCATATAAGGACGACTATAATAAAATATAATATCAGATAATATACTCTTTTACTGTTATTATAACTAATACTATATATAGATTTACTGCAGGAATTAAAAAATAAACACTCACGATAAAATAGAATTAAGTTATATATAATATATATATAGTATTATAATAGATAAACTAAATTATACTCAGTATCACTATATAGAGAATATATAATAATATTAATTAAACTAGACTAATATGACTATATAGAGCTAATTATTTAATATACGAGATTAATACTAGTATGATATATATAATCGTGTAATAAGAAGAAGAAAAAATGATATAATCTTCAAGACGAGCCGCTTACTTTCATTAAGTGAGTACTTTACTATACTATATGGAGAAGTAGAGATTTAAGTTATATAGCTCACCAATAGCTAATTATTACTCTATTGAGTAGTAATGTGAACGTATATAAAGAACTGTGAGGCTATGCTTAGTTGCCTAATGTATTTAATTATGAGGTGATATATTATAAGTAAGATATGATAGTAGACAGGTTTATATAGACGAATAAGATAGATAGATAAAGTAGTGATGATAATATAGATAGATAGATAGATCTGTATAAAGCGATTTTATATAAATTAATATATAAAATACCTAATAAGAAAAATATAACACTGAAGAAATCTATTAATTTTAATTAACACCCTATAGAAAAATTATAAAAACAATTATAAATATAGTAATAGTATTAGTATTTTATGAATATATAAGAATATTTATATATAATATATGAATATATAGATAGAATAGTTAGGCTATATATATATATGTGTTAATAGAGTGCACATTAGTTAGTTGTATAATAAGTGTGAGATTATATAGAATAAGTAAACGTGGCTCGTGGAAAGAGTTAATAGTACGGTATAAAATTTAATATATTATCTTAAGAGATAATACGTATATATACGAAATATGGATATAATGCTCTCACTCACATATATATAGATAAGTAGGATAGATAGAGCCTATGATCCCATAAAAAATGTAGCAGTATATAGTATATATATAGTATATAATAGCCCCCGTGGCAAAATAGGGCAATTAGCACTTAGTATAGATAGTAAACTTATAATATTTACACGGGTAGGATAGATTATAGCCCTCATAAGTGTGGAAGCATTTCAGATATGATATAATAATGATAGATAAGAGGGTGGAATGATACGTTAAAGATAGATAAGGGGTGGAATGATACGTTAAAGATAGATAAGGGGTGGAATGATACGTTAAAGATAGAGTATACGGGGTACCGCCCGTACCAGAACGCAATGCTCGCTGATTATGCCGGTCTCTACTGGTGCTCCTGGTAAGGAAATGTGCCAAAAAAAACAGAAGAATAAAAATATATTATTAGAAATACGACTCACGCAGATATATTAAAGCCACGTAGTGATAAGCGAGATCATAGTATATGTGAGCCTGACTGGGTGGAGATGAGTTAGAGAACATTATTATATATATACATAAGTAGGCTAGCGAACAGCTATAATAAGAGCTATATTGATCATATATAATATAACCTATTCAGTATAGAAAGGTACATATATATATATATATATATATATATTAGTTATTACGATATATATAGTAAAATATAAGTATATATATTACTATATATAACGCATAGGTACTATTATAGATATCATAAGCGTAGTAGTAGTATAGAATATATATAGGATATAATAATATAGTACTCACTAGTAATAGATTGCAGGTTTATACAGTCTACATTAATATATAATAAAATATACAATATATGTATATATATATATATATATTAGGATTTAATATATTTATTATTTTTTTTTGTATTTATATTTATTTTTATTTATCTTATTTTACTTTACTTACATGATTATCTCCACCATCTCAACAGGGTATACGGAGGCCCTTCTCTCAAAGGAGGGCAGGAAATAAAATACATTATTATTAATAACCCACCCAAGCCTAACGCATATCTTTTAGGTGAACGGCCGCAGACAGTCGTGTGTTTTTAAAGATGTATATATATATAATATATTATTATAATATTGTATAGTGAGGTATTAATCACTCTATATAGCGTATGATATAGGATGCAAGAGTGGGAAGAAGGAGAGACGAGATGGAGAGAATGGTAAAACAGTATGGGGAGGAGATAATGAATTTTGAAGGAGAGATGTTAGATTTCTGTCTGAGCAAAGGAATGAAGATTACGAATGGTTTTTTACAACAGAGGGACTCTCATAGGCTCATAAGGTATAGATGCAACAATATTACAAGAGAATTCGACCAGAGATCTATCATAGCTTATATAATATTGTCGGATGATTGTCTAATAAGAAATGTGAAAGTAATACCCGGAGTAACAATGAATTCGGATCATAGATTGTTTGGTGACGGACCTGGTGGTGTAGGCAGAAAAGCTGCTAAATAAAGAAAAGAGAAATGTGATTAAAGTGGAATCACTGAATGAGTGTGACGAGAAAAGGGAATATATTGGAAAAATAAGTTAGGACTTAGAGCAATTAGAAGGAATAGGAGAGATGAGGGAGATACAAGAAACGGTGAGAAAGGTAGCAGAGGAGACCATAGGCAAAAGATGGGTAGTAGGAGCGAAGAAAAGGCATACTTAGTGGTGGACTGAAGAGGTGAAGGAGGCAATAAAGAGGAAAACAGTATTGATGAGAAGGTGGCTGAAAAATAGAACTGTACAAACATGGGTTCAGTATGCGGAGGCAAGAAATGAAGCAGAGAGAGTGAAAAGAAGAGTGAAAGAGGAGGCTGCAAAGAGAGAGGCGGAAGAAGTGATGGAAGATGGGAGGGCAGAAAGGAAGATTTTTAGACTGGCAAAAACATAGAGGATCAAAGAGGAAAGTGTGCAGCATCAAGGAAAAGCAGGGAGAAGTTTTGATGAGATCAATAGACACAAACAGGAGATGGACGGAGTATTTCTGAGAACTGCTAAATATGAATGAACATGGGGAGGAGGGGGAGGAGAAGAGATGGTAGAGGAAGAGGAAGAAGAGGAGGAAGAAATTCAGTGGAACCTCAGTTACGACATTAATCTATTCCAGAACTCGGGTCACAAAGTAAATTTTTTCATTGAAATTAATGTAAATGTAATTAATCTGTTCCAGCTTCAAAAACATCGTATATTTTAATTTTTGCATTTTTTTAATACGTACTATACTAAATGAAATGAGATAAAAATACTTATTTTAATTATAGACGATGCATATTGTATTGCTTAGCTAGGTCAGACACACGAACACCGTTACCATGTTTTGCTAGAAGTTCTTTCTATAATTCCACTATAATTTGCTTATGCTTCTTATCGCTATCACTAACAACGTTTTTCATCTTTGGAGCCATAATGAGAGCTTAAAGTATCAAAAAAAACTCACTACTATAAACTGTTAAACATTCAAATATACTTCTGGTGCATCTCCGTCATTGCATGGGTACTTTATTTCTGATACGTTTGTGGGTTTGAGTTGTCTTGTAATCAACAACAGCTGCTTCATATCTTTCAAATTAATCTCGTGAAGTGCACAGTTGGTCAGAATAATGAATCCATACAGATCTGCCAAATGTTTTTAAGTACACATCTCAATTGTTGTGGTAAACTTGGCTTACTCTGAAAATTTTGCAAAATCTAATTCCAAAAATTCAACATAAAATCGAATTCCAGTTCTTGCATCTGATTTGTATTATTATTTGCTGCTCTTCTAGTGTCTTCCTTTTGTGACCGGTCGGCTATACATTCTAAAGCTTCTAAAATTTTAAGGAAAATTTTCAAAATTGCTGCTGCTGCGATATCATTTGCCTTCCGTGTGGAATTCATTACATGTTATAAATTTCACTTTTTATGGCTAAATCCCATTTTTAAAAAAAATAAATCCCTATTCAAACCATGTTATAATTAAAAAAAAAAAATAAACAGATACCAAAAAAGCTAATTAATTCAAACTTCTGTGGTGCCCTCTTTCCTTGATGCCCTAAGCACGTACTTATTTTGCTTAATGGTTAGTTCAGCCCTGTGTTCACTGCCTTTACATCAATTTTCTTTTTCTCTTCATCTTTTTAAAAAAAATTCTAACAATTTCAATTATTTAGTTGCGTTAATGCAAATTACCGCATATCATCTTCATTGTGAATACTGAATAGTGAGTGAGTCGAAGAAATCAAATAGAATTTTGTTGGATCTGGGATTTGGGTGATCGTAATGAGGAAGTGAAGTATTACTGATCTACTCTCCCATTCCAGATATAACAGATCCATGAGCGGTGTGGGCCCTATTTTAAAACATGCGGCTCGCAAAATATCTGTCGATAACATATCTAATGTTTTTTTTTGAAGGCCAGAAAGGCTTCACATAATGGCCTGTGGCAAATATAATTTTCGAAAGTAATAGTATATATACGTATATACTATATATATATATATATATAATATATATATTTATATATATATATATATATATATTATTTATATATATATATATATATAAATATATATATATATATATATATAATACTGTATTGTCATTATAAATGTAGACTACAGTAATCCACAACCTTTCACATTGCATAAACCATATTTTTCTAGCTTTCAGGTGTGACAATGGGCCAAAGTTATACAAAATTGGGTGAATCCACCTACAGGCCGCGCCAAACAACACATATTCCAGGAAAACTGATTGGAGAAAATCATAAGTTCATGAAGGAAACTGATTGGAGGTGATTCACTGTCCAGCTGAGTCAACACGTGCGTAGCCGGGAGCAGGGTACAGAACAATTGCTGAGCTTCTTATTGGTTTTGACAGTATCAGTTGTTTGGCTGCATCAATCATATTTCAAGGCTTAATGACGGGGATGGCATTGAAAGCACACTGAGACGAAACAGGGGCAAGTGGCACGACACATGTAGGCTCCTCTACAACAGAACAAAACTACAGCGTGCACGGAAGCGTAAGAAAGCACCAGAAGATGCTGCTGATAACTATGCTGTGAGGCCAAAGAAGTTCACCCGCAACGTTGCTGGTGAAAGAAGTTCATCCGCCGAAATATGTTTTTTTCTGTGAGAGACCTGCACCGGATGGGGATTCTTTGACGCGAAGAGCATCAACATTTGGGCTTGACCTGAGTGTCAGAAAGGCTGTAATTAAATTGCTAGACAAATCCCTACTGTCGAAACTGAGTGCAGGAGACTCGATTGCACAAAATGCTCGGTACCATCTGCCATGCTAGATATCTTTGTACAACAGAGCCAGAGAAACAAGACCATCTTAAGAGCCTGGTGTCGACCAAATGAATAACGGGCTTGCATTTGCTGGGCTGGTATCTTATATCGAAGAAACTCGCATGGACAGTATAGTTGCTCCCATCTTCAAACTAAGCGATCTGGTCGCTCTGTGCAAAAAAGGCTACAACAAAGCTTGTAACCAAGTTACAGTACGAGTCCACTCCAGTGACCTACTTCAGCGGACTGCCTACAAGGAGTACGTAAATACTTTGGAAGATGCAAGCGGAGTGGTGCCATTTGAAGACTGGTCTGAACCTAGGTCCGCTGCATCTCCTCAATTCCATTTCTGGTCCTTAATCCTGCAGCTGGAGCTGGCTGTGATGGTCTACGTGAGAGCGATACGTGATGGCAACTTCTTTCTCTACATACAGGCCCTGTTCAAGGTCGTCCCTTGGTTCTTTGCACTCGATCATACGCACTACTCACCTACCTACCTACGAGACATAGTGTCACTGAAGCAGCTCCATCCCGGTGTATATGGTGAGTTTCTGAAGGGGAAATTTGTTGTCAAGAAGTCAAAGCGTTCATTCTCTGCTATTGCTATTGTCAAAACCCACGAACAAAACAATGCTTGCGTCAAAGGAGGCGGCGGTGCTGTGGGCCTGAGAGAGAACCCTGCAGCTCTGCGAAGCTGGATGGTATCTGGTCAAGAGATGACTCGTTTAATTCAGGAATTCGAGGGATTAAACGAGAATAGGCATGACAAAGATGAACGGCACCATGAACAGAAGAGTCATGCACAAATGGCATACTTATAGGATATGCGATCGTTGAGAACAGCGATGACAGAGATAGCGAACCCTTTCGCTGAATACAGCAGGGATCTCCTTGTCCTGAACAGCAGAGACGTTGTGGATACAGTTGTGGCAGACGCAGTGATGAAGATGGAAAAACTTGGACTACAGCAGTATGAGACATGTGGAAAAGAGGTTTGTAAACCAGACAGTGCCAATCACAGATCCCATCAAGCGGAACAAAATACATCTTTTCAGCAGCACACCGGTAAGAGAGAAGTCAAGGAAAGAGCTCCAGATGTTTTGCATGAAGTAGGACTGTTCGCTCTTCTCCAGGCTATTCATTGACTCCCAGATACGTCATGGTGATCTGGACGAGTTCTTTCAACACGAAAACCAGGCCTGTCCACCGTCTCTGTCTCAGATGGGTGGCCTAAGAACTGGAACCAAGTCAGACTTGATACCTTGCCTCGAAACCTTACTTCCAGAGAATGAGGATGTCTCCACCCCTACAGTACAGGTCAACGATCTAGAGATGTGCCGCCCGTTTAATCAACATGCTGCGAACAGGGACAGCAAAGACATTCAAAAGTTATAGCACTGATGTCTTCGTGCCGTATATTACATCCTTCCTCCAACATGTAGACAGATTAATTAGACATTGTGTGGAATGTGTATATGACAGACAGTTTGAAGGCACACACTCGCAGCAAGAAAGGAATGGGAGTTAGGAGACAAGTAGAGCCATCAACTGCGGCTCCTGGAAACTGGCAAGAGTTTCTTCGCATTGACGACAACAAGACGGAGCTGTTCTCCTTCCTGGCTTCTAACGTGGCAGACATTCCCACCAACAAACAGATCATCACCACACAAGGCACTGGTGTTCTTTGCTGCAATCGCGGGGACGTGCCAGCTCTATCGCCATGCACACATGAAGAAGCTGTCAAATGAATCATCCTACACTTACAGGATGCCGTTAAACAGGGGTACAGCAAGGTGTCAATACGCACATTTAATACAGACGTGGTGGTCCTTGTCATAGCAGCGGCCAACCTCATCAACTTTTCGGAACTCTGGATTTCCTTTGGAGTTGGGAAGAGCTTCAGGTTCATCGCTGCTCATGAGATCGCAAAAGCTCTTGGTCCTGACCGATGTGTGGCCTTGCCGATGTTCCACGCGTTCACTGGTTGTGACACGGTGTCCTGTTTTGCCAGTAGGGGCAAGAAGACTGCATGGAACACCTGGACCATGTATGGAGATGTCATACTAGTATTCTGCTCCTTGGGTG
>JABUQX010072021.1:0-20000 GCA_015478945.1 Trachelipus rathkii
ATTATACGATACTATTATCATATATAATAGTAATCATAATATAGTATTAGTATTATGTCCTTACTGACGGTAGATTATGATATATGTATTTTATTTACTTAGTATATATCAATATATATAGTATATACAGTGCATATATATATTACAATTCAAGCGCGTACGTTTTATAGTATATTAAGTATATCTAATTCAATGCTAATCTTTTTTTTTCTTTTTTTCTTTTTTTTATGAATCCACGGCTAATCGTATTTTTTTGTTTTGTTTTTTTTTTATAAAAAATAAAAAAAAAACGGAAAATTAATTTTTTTTGTAACTTATCATTTTAGGAATATTTTCACAAAATAATTATAAAAGATCATAATTAATGTGGAATAACAGCGGAATAAAATTTCTTTGCCGCCATCTTTGAGAATCAATCGCTGTAGGGGAATATTCAATTGTTTTTTGGGGAATTGGTGGTAGAATCATCAAAACAAATTTGCAAATAATTTTCTTAATGTTCATCCTATACTTACATCAAACAAAAGGCAAAATGCAGCATTGGTCGAGTTTTAAAACGTCGATTTCGAGCTATTTTTTTTCTGCCTTTATTCATTTGTTTTTATTTAAAGACAAAAAAAAAAAATCTATCGAGTAGAAAAAATGGTTTAGATTACTCTAAGTAAAAATCTTAGCATCATATGTTCCGTAATTAATATAAAAAAAATTAAAAAATCTACTATTATTTTTATTTAAAAAAATATTTTTCTAAAAAAAAATTTGAAAAAGGAGATGAGGAAGGGGGGGAAAGAGTCCAAAAATTTAATACTAATGGAAAAATTGCGAAAAACATTTTCTGTCCATTCGATCAATTATGAAATTTTCGGAGTATAAAAGATTGTTGGCGAGTTGCACGTGTTTTTTATTAGATCATTTTTTTTTTGTAAATAGTTTTTGTCCTTCTGCCAGAGGTCAAACGGTGGGGGGGAAAAAACTGACCTAAATGAAAAAAATATGCAGTTCACCCAATTTCATTTTTTCATTAAAAACAAAATTTTAGGACTTTTCAGGCAAATATTGTTTAAGGATAAACGATCGCAGATAAATTTTTTTTATTGCTTGGTGCGAAATTAACTGTAAAGCATATTTGTGCGAATGCTTTGTTCTATTCGAGATACTGGCTACCCCTCCCACCCCCCAAAATTGGGGGGCGTTCAGTTGCCTTCATATAGTATATATACTATTATATATATATATATATATTTACCATATTATATTATATATATATCCGTGAAAACCCTTATATAAGTATATAAGGGTATATAGTAGGGTATAAGTAAATTATATATGATTCGGACCGTACATCAAATTGAAGCAGTTTGGGGAACCAGAGGGATGCGAAAAGAGAAGGAAGTCAGAAAAGAGATTTTTAAAGAAGAGGAAGTATCTGTGAGTGGGAACTTACTGAAAGATAGAAACGAAATCTGAATAGTAGAAAGCAGTCATCTGACCATTGAAGTAAATAGGGGTTGCAGGAGGAATAGAGAGAGCGAGAGATAGATTGTTTATGATTCAAAAGTAGCTCCACGGATATACTTATTGGTACACCTCTCATTTAATAAGGGAAATTCTTCAATGGCAATTGAGTTTTAATTAATGCCCAAATTTTATACATTTTAATTAATTCATTTAAAAATCTGAGGATGGAGGATACAAAATTTTCAACTTATTTCTTTCGGTAGTTTTGGAATATTAAATAAAATATTTAATAAAAAAAAGGAAGAATTTTTAAAATTATAAATTATGAACTATGTGAAATCCCAATCCGAACAGATCGAGTGATACGAAGGGAAATGTTCAAGATTCTCTTCCTCTGGTGGCAATTGGGCTGAAAACCCCTTTCTAGCAAATTACTCTTTTCGTGAATGGTTTGATAATAGTAAATAAATTATCACCACCAACACCACCTTGCAAACCATGCAGGAAATGGTGATATGTATTAATAAAAAATAAAAACTATCTATATAATATATATATATCTAAATTATATATAGGTATAATATAATATTATATATATATATAGATATATAATAAATAATATATATATATATCATATATATTAGTATATATATATATATATAATTATTATATTAATAATACGAACTATTATATAATATATATATATTAAATATATATATATACTTTTATATTTATTATATACATATATGTACGTATTAGTATATATATACTAATATATATATAATATTAATATTAAGTATATAATTATAATATATTATTAGTATATATATTAGTTACTTTATTCTTAGATATAGTATATATTATATATATATATATATAATATATACTATATATATATTGTAATTATATATTATATATATATATATATATTATATATTATTATATATATATATATATATATATATATATATTATATATATTTATTAATCTACAGAGGTTTATTATATTTATAATAAAATTGAGCCAAAACCTCTGTTCCCCACCTATCTTTGATTGCATACTCGTATACACATAAGGTAATAACGTTTAAATTTGATTAAAACTGATAAAAAATAAAGTTGCTCCAATTCATTTTAATGTACAAGGTTAAGGTCTTGAATAAATATTATTTGACTTAATGTTAAATTTACCACTCAATATTGAGCGAAAATAACGCTGAAGCAGGACTTGAAATTAACTTGTCGAGGGCCGCACCTCTATATTTACAAGTGAGAAGACGCAGTGACGTTTACAGTTTTAGAGAGATATTGCTTTTAATTAATAGGAGGAAAAACAGTGTGTCAAATTTATAGTGAGCGTTTACATTTAGAGAGTTAATAGGAGGCAAAACAATGTGCCAAAACTATAATTCATATTCCAAATACATAAAAAGGAAGGCAGAATCACGATGTCAAATTTAAAATTCACATATTAAGAAACATATCGGAAATTAATACCTCATATTATCAGTCTTTGATGGGAGCATGTTAGGGTTGAGAGAAAATAATACCATATGCGGTTTTTTTAAAAAAACCATAAAAAATCATTGGTTTTTTTAAATAAAACCAAATAAACCAATGTTTTTATTGGTTTATTTGAAAATTTTTCTGCTATTTTTATGTTTATGTTAGTTTGTATTGGTTTTAATAGATTTTAGAAGGCAAGAAAGCACTACTGGAATACTTCGTGTAAGAAAATGGACATAACAGACAGATAATTACCCATCCTTAAATAAATTTCTTTAGATTCTTAAATTTCAAATTTTCTTGATAAACTGTAAACTAGTATAAAAAATCATAGATATTATCTTTTGAGTTTTTACATAAACTCATGAACGTAAAAATAAGAGGAGTTTATTTATAATATATCAAACTCTATCTTGAAAAAAAAAAGGTAATATTATTTATTTTATTTTACAAAAAAAATAAAGAAAAAAAAAAAAAAATAAATGTATAGAGAAAGTTTATACAAATTTCCTATATGCGTTGAATTGGAATTCTAGATTATGTGTAAATTTGGTTACTAGGAATTATATTATAAATGTTTATATTTATATATAATAATGTACTATTATATTATGCTTATAATGTCTTAAGTAATATTTATAGTTTTATAAAAATATAATATTATCTAAAATATATAATTGTAATTAAATAAGATTTTTATATAATAGATATATTATACTATATATATATAGTATACTATATATAAATACTATATATATCAACATACTATTTAATCTATATATATAAATATATATATAATATATATATATATATATTATATATATATATATTATATATATATATATATATATATATTATATATATATATATATATAATATATAATTAATTATTTTATTATATTATATATATAAACCTCTATATTTAGATTATAATATTATATATATATATATATATAAAGTAATATATAATATTATATAATTATTTATATATATATATGATATTATATATAGAGAGATAGTAGCTGAGGTTAGGTGATAAAGGCGATGAATAGAGAGAAGAGATGAATGAGATTTAAGAGAGAGAGAGAGAGAGAGAAGGAATTTTTTACCTGTTTTTCTCATTTAAGTCCGGAAACTTTCTTATCGATATATATATGTAATTTTATATACAAAAAATCTAAATTTCCAGACTGCATTTAGAACTTTCCTAACCAATTTTTAATGTTGCTGTTCACAAGTTCTAAAAGTTGAAATACCCTCTTCAAACATTATGTCATGTGTATTGAAGTTGCTCGAGCAATATGCCTTATTTATTTGTAGTATTATACCTTCTCATGCTCAATTTTTCTTCTTTGAGAGATCTTGGACCAAGATTGGTAAGGCTCACTGCTTTACACACCAGAGACTCATCAAATAAGGTAACTTTTTATGAAAGGTTTAGTTATCTCTTATAAAATCCCCTTCACCTTTATTCATAAATTTCCCAGCGCGTTTTTGCAATCACTCATTCCCTCTGGAAGTACTGTTGGTCTGATATCTGGTGTAAAAAATATATGCCAATTAAGTTAGCTCTGTTACCTGCCTGAATGATACCTCCCTTTACTTTTGGCTATTAATCCGTTTGTCTGTTGAAGTGGTGGATTAAGCTTTCCATAGCTCCATATTCTATTTTTCCAAATATAAAACATCTACTTAGTTTATCTGTCATTACCCTTGCTAGTGCTTGGTTTGATGCTTGTGGCCACACCTCCAGCAAATGAGTTTTATTACTAATCTTTTATTTGTGTTAATGTTGCATCGAATCATTGGTATAAAGAAATGGAAATCCTTCAAGAGCTTTCGAAAGCAAGTAATCATGTTTTTAAACCCAATGATTAAATTTACAAAATTATAATGATATAATATTTATATATATTATATATATTAATTATATATATAGTATATATATTATATTTTACTCTAATATTATTATTAATTATATATGTATATTAATATATATATATATTATATATATATTTATTAAGCTACTATAATTATATATATATATATTATATATATATATTTTGTATTTACTAGTATATATATATATTACTATGATTAATTCATTTCACTCAATAATGATAAAAATCACGGCAGAAATTTTTTTAGTGGCCGTTTCTTTACTCTTCGATTGGAAAAATTGAGAAAAACCATATCAACATGCTAAGAACCATTTATTAAATACATTTTTTTAAATATTTTTAGTGCATCGGTTTTTCTTTCATGGTTTAAACCATGATTATTTATACATGTTGGTTCTAGAGAACCATGGTTTAAAACCGAAAAAATAGGTTATAAAACAAAATAGGTATTAAACCATCCCACCCTAGGAAGCATAGTAGACAATGTTAAAAGATATGTTCATGCGTGTAAAAATGAAAATAAAAAAAGATATGTTAATGCGTGTGACATGAATGTCATTTAAAGTAGGAGTATCAAAAGTCTTCCCATTGGTGACCAACGAATATATAAAGTAGTTAAAGAGATCTGGGTAGAAAAATATGGATCAGTGGAGATAGCATCTGAATCAATTTCAAATATTGCCATTATCAATGAAGAATTAAGCTAATAAATTTATCATATATTCGAAAAATAGAAAGTAGTTTCCTTTTATATCACATCTGTTGGGAAAAGGCTAGAGACCTATGAAGAATCCTCAAGGAATGTGGGAAAACAAATACCAGATCAAAATTAAAAGCTGAAATGTCGCGTGACAAGAGGTTTGAAAATGTGCAAGTCGATCAAAGAAAGTGATAAAAATAGACGAAGTAAGTGTTCCAGACTTTGCCGGTAGATTGCATAAAAGAATGAGCGAAAAGGTTAAGTGTAGGGTAAGAGAGGTGAACAGAGGAAGGATGAGACTGTGTGGAAAAAAGAATCTTATGAGAGAGATAAATTAAGAGAAATTATGCGAATAGAAAGTTGGAAATAATAATAATAATAATAATAATAATAATAATAATAATAATAATAATAATAATAATAATAATAATAATAATAATAATAATAATAATAATAATTTGAGAGAGAAGAAATCATTAGAAACCTAAAATAATAAATTAATCATTAATAAAATAAAATAAAATAATAATAATTTTGAGAGAGACAGAAATCATTAGAATACCTAAAATTAAATTATAAACCTTATAAACTATTGCTCATCAACTGCAACAGCTCACATTATACAGGAATTCTGTATGATAGTCGTTTCAAGACTGATAAGTGGGTTCTGAAAAAGACAAATGGCAAAATGAAACATTGAGAAGAAAATATTTGACTGGAAGTCGCTTGATGTATACTAGTATATACTTCAGGCTAGTGAAGAACTTATTGCCTTGCAGAAGCTTAAGTGGTAGCAGTGACACAGTTACCTGATGATTTGTGTATCAGCTGGAAGCATTTATTTGCCGGGTTTTTCAGGCACACACCTCAACAACATCACTTGCAGAATTAGAGTAATCAACTTTCACGGCCAAGCAAGCCCTTGGAGATAAGCTACCTCCCACTAGGGGCTCCCTTATTCCTGCACTTAAGAGAGCTAACTTATTATAGCACTTGTGTTGGTCAAAAAATATGAACCAAATCCGGCATCACCTAATCTCATGGTTGGACACGTCTGGTGTGGGAAAGAGGGAGTGCTTACCCTTGTTATATGAGAAGAACCATGTGCCCTTAGTCCCTTCTGAAACTGATTAAATGTTCATGTGTAAGGACCGATGCTCACCACCTTGCAAATGTTTAGCAAACAATCTGCCTTGCACAGAAGTGTGTAGTTACAATGCCGACAACTCGACTTGCGATAATTTGTATCCACCTGATTACACCGACGGAGATAGTAATGAAGCCAATTTATAATCTTCCTGTTGAATATTTATGTGCATATAATACTTGAATTTGTTAAAACATCATTTCTAAAATAATGTAAAGTAATGTAATGTTTAGCATATTTTCTTATAATGTAATTAAAGTTATTTTGACAATTTTTTTATATACCTTTTTACCTTAAATCCAAGTATAGTAATCAATATATTGGTTTTTCGCAATATTTGTTGAGGACGATATTTTTAGCTATTAACGGTACCTTTCCAACAGGATAAAAAAAAATTAAAATCGGTTAGATAGCGACAGATATAAGGAAGTTTTGTTTATATTGCAAAGGCGGTCATCTTGGATGACGCTACCACAGACATACACAACACCTGTGAGTGTGTCATTATGAAAATTTCTGAACTACATAATTTTTCAGATAAATTGACACCACTAGTACCTTCCCCTCATTAACTTTGCCTGGGGAGCTGTTTTTTTTCCGTTGTGCTCCATGACTAATTCCGTACCACCAGGATTACTCCTCGATCCTCGTCGGGACCCACGTCTTAGCCTTTCCTCCCCATCTGAATCCACTTCCAACATTACCCCTAGAAACATAGACAATTTTCTCAAAAACATCGTCCTCAATATTCATAATAACATAGCGTGACCACCTTCTTTCAATGAAATTGTCGTGGCTACTACTCTAATTTTGAAACAAACTATGTTCAACTAATAAACAGTGTACACCAAAGTGCATATGTTTGCAGGAACTTCAACTATGTTATCGAGACTTTTCCAACCGTCGGAATATAAACCGCCACTAACCTCTGTAAAAAGAGGTGACAAATGATAGGGAAGGCCCAGGAATACTCATTCATAAATATGTTCCCTATTCTCCAGTTCCTCTTCAAACTAGACTTCATGCAGTGGCAGCACGAATTCATTTGTCCACCGAACTCACTGTCTGTCGGATCTACTTGGCTCCAATTAGTGAGTTTACTAAGGCCGACTTAGCTGATCTTTTTAAGCAGCTCGCCACTCTGGTTGTTATACTGGGAGACTTCAATCTTCGCCACCCTTGTCACCTCGTCTAAGTCTAAGATCATTTTTGATCTCCTTCCTTTTTCCTGGGATGCCTTAGCACAGGATTTCTACATATGAACGTTTAGATATACACTCTTCTTCCTGTATAGATATTTCCGTTTGCTCCCATTCTCTTATGGATCGATCTACTTAGTCCCGCTTTGGATTAACTCTATTACGGCAGTCTGTACCATTACCCAATAGCCTTAAATGAACTTGCACCTAGCCCAGCCCAATGTTAAAACCCCATTCCTTCTGGCATTATGATCGAGCGGAATGGGTTCCTTTTCATCAGGCCACAGCTATCCCACTTTTTCCCTTCAATAGCGTTTCCGACCATCGATGATGCCTTTAACTTCAACTTTTCAATGCCTAAAGGGAAAGATCATACCTATTAACAGTCTTTTTACACTTGCATATTATCAAACTACTCTGGCGAATAGCAAAGACGGTGTCCTTGGCCCAGACAATTTCGTACATAATGTTCCGTCATATTCATCCCTCTGCATCTGCGTTCTGTGGATTTGTATAACAGAATCTAGATAGAATCCTCTTTTAAATCTGTTTGGATTACAGCTGTTGTAATTCCTATTTCCAAACATGAAAAATATCCGAAGTTGGCGAACAACCAAAGACTAATTTCGCTGACATGTCATACTTGCAGATTAATGGAGAAAATGTTTCAGGCCCCCTTCTCCCTATTCTGGAGAGTGGCAAGATTTTTAAACTTCCAATTTGGTTTCTGCACAATATACCCTCGACGGCGGATCCCTTGTCAAAACTGGACCATGGCATCCGTGAAGCCTTCTCAACTGGTGGAATGGTTCTATGGGTCTTTTTTTTAACTCTGAAAAGGCTCCACTTAAACTCGACTCGTTTGGTTTCCAAGAGACTCCCTCCTTTAATAAAATGGTCCTAGCTGTTATGTATAACCATCCATGTTCGGTGCTCTTCTTTTCTATCACGTAATTTTCTCTCGCGAAAGTGTTCCGCAGAAGCTGTATTCTAAGTGCTGAATCATTATCTTGCTCTTCCGATTCCATGTGACATCGTTACTATCTATCCCAGCGACGGTGCAATTTTTCAATCCATGTTGATGACCTGGCGCTAATACACTGCCGATGCCAGGCTGCCATTTCGGTTGAACGGCAACTATATTTCCAACGGCGGTAATCATATTGTCTCTCCACTCTCAGCCCACCCGCACCTCAGCCAGAGTTTACCTAGTTTTAGGGAACTAAAGAAAAGTCGAAAAAACCTGCCGACCTTCCCTCACATGCGAAACCTAACTCTTATATGGTTCCGCTGCTTCTCTGTGAACTGTCCAGCAATTTTAGGGACTCAATATTTATTAGTGCCTACATTAACGGATATACGGACCGCAATTAGATACACTCCTAAAGCGCGTGCAGAGATTGACCGACGAACCAACTACATCGTTTTCCCATACAGAAATATTTGGCGTTCTAAGCGTCAAGTCCCTTTTACGTCTCTATCAATTGCCCTAATTGCCGATCGAGATGGTAATCCTATTGCTGCATAGAATATATTATCGGGGTCAGCCTCAAGCATCTACTACCGTAGTTAGGCATACCCACATCCAAAATGTGCGATAACTGTATCTACCACTGGAGCCTTCGAATCTGGTCCCCGTGGGGGATACTCTTTAGTTTGAAATTGTCCGATGGATGCTTTATCTCTCTCTCTTCTGTCCTTCGAACTAAGTGATCATGTGTACAAGTTATCTTCGCATTTCAAACCTTAATACCTCTCGCGTCGATTTCTTTCTGAGCTACTATTCAGAATATCTTAGCTTGGTCATTTGCAAATCAGCTCTTATTAAATTCCTTGAAGTCAACATCCTTGCAAAGTGCTACCGTTCTCTAATGATATAGTTGATACACCTTGGCTCTTCCTTTGGCGAGCTCCACCATCTGTGTCTCCTTGGTGTCCTTGACCTCTTCTCTCAGATGTCTAGCCACCCCTCTCTCTTGTTACAAGGCATCATTCTTGTCGTCATACGGAATGCCTTACAAGAATGTTTTTGATTTGTATTAACTGTTACTCTCGACTGTCTAAAGCAGAGGACAAGTGAGGTTGTGTGCAGTGCAAGCATTTAGTCCCTACCTCGCCTCATGCTATTTCTCTCTAAAAATATTTCACTTGCTGGGGCCAGAATTAATGGCGGTTCGCAATGCATTATTAGCTTGCTTGCCTTCCGAACGAGAACTCTTCGGTTTTTATTTACTCTTTAACATTTTTTTGGGGGGGGTGGCGGGAGAAGTACTGGGCGAGTGATCAGCAGCAGGGTACCAGACTCCTCTAGAGACATAGAGGGCCATGAATATTGGTGATAGTCGTTCCTCTACACGACGAAAATCACTCTTGACGTGCAAGTTGGATACTTGCACGCCTTCCGTCTCAGTGGCCCACCATATATACTCACTCACAGCACACTACCATATGTTTTTTCCACGGAGAGTCCCCCATCACATCAGCAAATTTTGCACTTTACGCGATATGATCGGTCAGTCATTATCTCTCTCGATTGTCCTCAACTTGCATGGACCCCTTGCCCACGTCTGTCACTTCTCCCATACTTCTATGGTCCATAACACATTTCTAATATATGTTATCGCCATATTCTTGGCGCGACAATTCTTTCCCACTTTTAATAGTAAAATCTATATTGCTCTTACTTCAAGAACTTTGATTATTCCTTTCCAAGTATATAATTTTATGTAAATTTTTAAGGGGACCAATATAAAATACTAACATATACTTATATATCTATGTATTAGTATAATTGTATCTATTCTTATATTAATATGTATCTATTATTTATACTTTATTATATATTATATATTATTACGATTAAATATATATCTTATTTATATTATATCTCATTAAAGTAAATAATATATACTTATTTACCTTGTGTTGTCAATTTAGCGTTTAGCTCCTATAAATATATATAAAGTAATTTAAATCTATTATATTTTTCAATATTAGTCTATAATACATTAGGTGTAGGAGGTATTTTTTTAATTTTAATATCGCAGTCTCTTTTAATTAATAGTCATATAATCTAGTAGTATATATCAGTCCGTAGTATTTATAATATTATATTCTTTCTTTCTTGCTTCATCTTCCTTTTTATCTGCCCCAGATTGGGCGTGGGATAAGGTGCTGTACAGCATCGGAAAGAGAAAAGCTTAAGTAAGTAGGAGAACGAGTGACAAAGGTACGGAAATAGATATAAAGCTCGAGTCCCTTATAGAGTCCCCCTCCGTTTATACCCTTAAGTAAGAACTCGTCACAGACAGAAAAATCTTCCTTAGGGTTTCACGACGAGACTGTGGCTACTCAATGTGGCTACTCGCCAATGTAGGGTTCATCCCCTGGGCGAGGCCCACAACTATACCACCTCAAAAACCCCGCCATTCACTCCTGTTATGCACCTTTCTTCTCGCCTCTACCAAACTTACATTCCACTCCTTCAGGCATTGCTTTACTGGCTCAATCCACTTTTTTTCAGTTTCCCAGCTGGTCGATTCCCAGCACACACACCACTATACAACAGCTTAACCAACTGATTATCATCCACCCTTTCCATGTGACCAAACCATATCAATGTACTCTCATTTATTCTCTCATTTACTCCTTTCTTCATACCACACAACTCCCTAACCTTTCATTCCTCATTTTATCAATTCTTTTCACACCTAACACGCTTCTAAGATTGTCCATCAGAATACATTGAACCTTACATGGAATAACTCTTATTCTAGACCATAGTTTTTCTACTATGCTTCAACACAGGTAACAACACACCCTCATGCAAAACCCTAGTGCACTCAAGACCTAGTCCCTTAACATCCACCATGAATTTAATTTCACCAACCACCTTCCTACCCTTCACAACTTTAATATTACATTCTGCATCATCCGATCAATTTTCATCCAACTTATATCCTAAATATTTAAACTCAGATAGTTGTCCCAGTTGCTCACCATCTAACATAACTTTACATCGCGGACTCTCCTCATTCTCTACTATAACCTTACTCTTACTCTACCAATCCTCTCAAACTCTCGTCAAATTAGCCATGCAAAACCAAATCATCCTCATATAATAAGTAGGGCACCCTCCACTCTCTTCCGTTCTCCATCATTCTAACACCTTTCCCTGCCGCCCCAACTCTAATTCATTCTTGATCCCCATTATATATATATTAATATAATATATATAATATATATATATTATAGTATTTATAATTATATATATATATATATAATAATACTCTAATTTATATTATATATAATATATATATATATATATATCGAGAAAGATTGAAATTTCGAGCGAAATTATAATACAAATTGTGAGTTTCGCTTCATCATATTGTACATTACGACGATTTTTTTTAGCTTCTTTTATATTATAACTTTTATCTTAGAATTTGTATTCTCATTCCGCAATCACTTTGTATCAGAGATTAACGAAAATTAAGTAAAGGAAAGGTAAAAACAAAAACAGAAAAAAAAATCGAAAAAGATTGAAATAGCGAACAAAATTACCAGCAAAATTGTGAAGGATTTATTTCCTTCCCATTTTTAATTCTAGAATTTTAATTAGCAAATCAGAGCGACTTTATATCAGAAAACAACGTAAATAAAGGAAACTATTTACGATATATTGAAGTAAAGCAATTATTGAATACTACTACTACTACTACTACTACTACTATTACTACTACTACTACTACTACTACTACTACTAATAATAATAATAATAATAATAATAATAATAGTAATAATATAATTTATAATAATATTTTTTTTTTTAATAATAATAATAAATAATTTATAATAAGAATGAATACTAGGATAAATCTTGAGAAATAATCCATTGTAATAGATATATAATAATAATAAATAATAAATAATAATCTAATAAAATAATAATAATAATAATAATAATAATAATAATAATAATAATAATAATAATAATAATAATAATAATAATAATAATAATATATATATATATAATAATATAATATATATATATATATAGTTAATATTTATATATATATATATATTATATTATAGTTATATGTATATATATATATATATAGTATAGCTATATTATTATATATATAGTATTTATACATCTTACACATCAATGTCATTATAAAATCGATAATTTATATATAAATATATTATATATATATAGATATATATATATATATATATATATATATATATATATTTTATAATATTAGTAGATATATAATATATATATATATATATATATATATATATAATATATATGTGTGTGTGTGTGTGTGTGTGTATGTGTGTGTGTGTGTGTGTTTTAATACATTTCTTATCGTTATCAATTCATAATTTAAAATATCTTACCTTAAATTTTTACTATAATCCACTTTTTTTCCAATTCTGCGCCGTCACGTGACGTCTGTATGAAGTCATTGTATCCAAGAGTGTTTCGTGAAAAGTAAATTATTACCCGCTATTATCTTTTTTTTATTCCAAAAAAGAATTTTTGTTTTGCCAAAGTTTTTCAATCACTTTCACCCCACCAAAAGATAATATTTCAAAGAACTTAATGGATTGATCATGCCTTAAAACTCTATAAAATACAATAAATTGTTACGCATATTTTATTTTACGTGTATATTGAACGGTAAAAGAAAATGATATAATATATATATAATGTATATATATTATATATATATATTATCCTATATAGATATACGTATATATATATAAGACTTTATAATATATATATATATATATATACTATATAGTTATATCTATATCATATATATATATATATATATATATAGTATATATATATATATCTAATATATATATATATACGGTACTATCAGTTATATATTATATTATATATATATAGTATATTGCTCATATATATAATATATATATATATATATATATATCTACTATGATATATATTACATCTATATATATATAATATATTATATATACATTATTATAATCATCAATATATATTATAGTATAATATATATAATCATATATATATATTTATATATATCTATAGATATATATATATAAATAAGAGATAATATATATATATATATATATACTGCTACAATGCTGATTGAGTATTGTTATATCCTACTGAGTGACATAAACATAAATTGAATCTGGACCTTAATGTAAGGAGGATATAATGAGGTTTTCGTTGAACTCCTCACGCACCTTCTCAAAAGATGAACTGGGTTGCTATTCGAGCTTTTTCATCTTCAGTTCCTGAGGTTCTTAATCTAGGGGCCCACTTTTCTAGATATGGGTGGAGAGGACTACAGTAAATTAATGTATGTGTATATTTTAAAATAAATTATTTAGAAATTTCAAAGCAATCTCTCAATGTTCTTCGATAATTTTTGTTTAAACAACACCAACACCAACACCAACACCAACAGCCAACACCAACACCAACACCAACACCAACCACCAACACCAACACCAACACCAACACCAACCATAATCATAATCTAACATAATCATAATCATAATCATAATCGTAATCATAATCATAATCATAATCATAATCATAATCATAATCATAATCATAATCATAATCATAATCATTAATCATAAATTCATAATCATACTCTACTCATATTATTATTATATGATGATATTATTACATGATGATATTATATGTTATTATTATATAGTATATATGATATATATTTATGTATATATTTATATAGGTGATATTATATATATATACGTATTATATACTAGGTATATATATATGTATATTACGTTATTATAATATATAATATATATAGTATATATTATATATTATATAAGGTATATCGAGAGGCACCCAATTTTAGAATACAATTTAATAATATAATCAAATTAATTTATCTGTACCTGAATGCATTTTCTTCAAAAGAGAAAGTTACGGCATCATTTTTGAAGCTGTTGATTAGCATTCGTTTTCATTCTTGTGATCCTCTGTTCTATTATATTGTACGCCTGAAAGCATTAATTATCTGTGTAACGGATTAAGAAACTAATCTCGTAACTACCGAGAAAACAATAACGCAGCTTTCATTTCCAACATACATGAAAAGCCATTGGCATTTTTCCTTATACTATATTATATATATATATATTATGTAAGATATTATGTTATACTATATATTATATTCAATCTGAGTCATACTTATAATATAAGAACATATATATATTATATATATTATATAGTAGTATTATATTATATAGTATATATATATATATACTTCCTTGAGTAATACTAAGATTACATGGTATTTACAAATAGTGTTAATGGACTCTCAGCGTAAAAAATGTTGTCTTGAATGTGCCAACAGATAGGACTTGAATTAATACTGTTAATGGAATATATCTCAAGATGATATATATATGATTAGTTAGTATAGATCATATATAATCTTATATACTATATATATTATATATATATATAATATATTATATAGATATATATATATATATATATATAGTATATATTATATACTATATTCCAGATGAAGAATATTATTTAACATTAATTCAAAAAAAATTTGAATTTAAATATTTCTATTGCTAATGCTGTATAAGGAGTTGAAATTTGTCACAGCAAAAGGCAAATTAAATAATTCAATAATAATAATTAATAATAATAATAATAATAATACATAATAATATATTAATAATAATAATAATAATAATAATAGATAATAATAATATTATAATTATATAATAATACATAATAATAAGAATCAATAATAATAATAATAATAATAATAAAATAATAATACATACATTAATAAATACATATGTGTATGAACAAAAGGCAATAATAATAATAATAATAATAATAATAATAATAATAATAATAATAATAATAATAATAATAATAATAATAATAATAATAATAATAATAATAATAATAATAATAATAATAATAAATTATTAAATAATAATAATAATAATAATAATAATAATAATAATAATAATAATAATAATAATAATAATAAACTCTTAAGTAAATTTCCACTATCATTTCTTTATGTTGGAAAATGCTCTTGATCCACAGTGGGATTGCAGCTGTAGAAAATGTCCCAAAGTTTCAATGAACAAAATTTGATCCATCTGTTTGCGAAGAGGTTGCAACCTGAAGAGTTGACTAACCGTATGGAGACGCGTCTCTCTGCAAAACCAACTTGATGAATATGTGTTTAACTATTCCATACGACCATCACGGTAAAGTAGGAGGGAAAAAGCTCGCAGTATCATCGACCTTAATTAATCTCATCGTGATTCTCATTTTTATGAGATCTCGGATAAGAGACTAAACCACTGCCATTATATACACCTTCTTTTGCACAATTTATGCCTGAAATAGGTAAACTACACGGGAAAACGTCATGTGGATTCGACTTTATAATTAAGGGGTTTATTTTATAATTTTTTGCAACGAGTCTTTCACAGAAACGCACACAAACGCACATATCCTCTCATATTTACATAATATAATACTTAAAAACATATCAAGTGTGTTGAAAATGCACTTGCCTAAAGGGGAAATTATGGGGAGATAATTAAATGGCAATTTGTGTAAATTATAAATTAGGAGGAGGAGGAGGAGGAGGAGGAGGAGGGGGAGGGGGAAATCGGTAATTGCATAATTGTTTATTACATTATATATATATATTATATATATAATATATATATATATATATACGAGATTATTATACTATATACATTAATATATTATATATATAGTTACTATAACTCATTTATATATTCGGTACGAGCTCGTACGTATATATATATATATAGCGATATTTTAAATGCAATAAAAGGAATGTCATGTACTACATCTCAAATAGAAAGTTGAAAATTTACCTTCAAATATATAAATATTGACTTTACTGAATTGTATGCTATGTTAGTCTTATTCCTTACCTTTTTTTATGAGAAGAACAGTATTTACTATAAGATTCATTTGTGTAAAATTTCCTAGATGGAAAATATAGCGTTTAATATAAAATATAATATTATATTGTGCTATGAATATATTTTTATGGGAAATTTTCTTTATACCCGAATTCTGTTAACTAATGTCTCGAAATTAGAGAACATTTAATAAAAAAAGAAATAGTAATAATAATAATTTGATTTATTTAAAAGTAAGTTTTATCATTTTATTTTAACTTTTGACCAAGAGCTTTTAATTAATTAACATAATTTTCTAAAGTAGGTTTGGAATAACTCAAACTAAAATAGTAAGAATAACTTGAATTACTCTGTAATTTTGCTCTTAAATTAAGTAAAGAGCAACGTACCAGAGGTTAAGCTTTTTTGACCTGCGTCACGTTAAAAATTTGATCTTCAACACAGAATGTAGTTCAAAGAACTTGACAACAAACGGCTTCCAAATTTAGAACTTTAGAAGTTCTAAATTGGAATAACACAAATAAAGCCTTTTCTCTCTTTTGCTAGTGGTCGATATCTTCCCTTTTTGTCATTTTTCCTTGATAATAATTTTGTTTGTGGTTTGTCTTAATATAAACTCGTCTGATTACTATAGATGTTGCACTAGGACTTTATCATCAACAAACCAACATTAGTGTCCTTTAAATATTCAGGCGCATATCATATCAACATGTAATTAATGTCTTGAAGTCCCAAATATGAAATTCAAATATTAACAAATACAAATATAACTTTTGATGCCAGAGCAAACAACAAAAAGATCATTTACAGACTAATGTAGGGTCTTTAAATACAAAGTCTTGTTTTTCTGAAAGGAATAAAGTAAAATGATATTAATTAATATATTCAATCAAATGTGTGCATTAATAATATCTCACACATATCACTACAATCATTGTCATCCTACAAAATTAAAAACATCTTTTTCAACATACAAAACTATTATCTCTACATAAACTACAGCAACATGAACAGCATGCCTTACATTCTATCTCAGGGATCGAGACCATGTCCACTTTAGACTTAGCCTCCTGAGCGATTTAAAATGAAGTTCGGTTTGCTATCAAATCTATAGCTGTGCCCCTTTCCACATAGTATTAGTAATATAAAACATATAATTCATAACTCCCCTTAACCGTAGAACCTACTGAAGTAGGTAATGAACCTCAGCTAATTAAGGAATAGGTTTGGCATATGCAATAGAATACTATGGTACTCATATATATATATATTATAGTATATATACATAATATATATTATTACTATATATTTTATGTAGTTATAAATGATGTATCATGATATAATATTATATTCATAAATATATATATAAATATATCTATATATATACTATATACTAAGTATATAAAAATCTAATATTAATTAGATGTCAAATTTTCTAATATTCGCGATTGATGGATCGTGAAAGCGGAAGTTTAAATTCTGTCACATCGCGCGAATGCGGATATTATTGCTGCACATCCTCCGCGGATGGCAGGATGCGGGTAGTCTTTCCCCATTTACATTATATATACATACTACTATACTGACTATATATGATATTAGTATATATAATTATAAATATAAAGTATATTATTATATATATATACACTACTATATTATATATATATATTGTACAGGTTCATATAAAAGGATATAATATATCATATAGTATCTATATACTATTATATATATATATATATATAATATACTATATATATATATATATATATATTATATATATAGATATGATATAATATATATATACTTGATAATCATAATATATAATTTAATAATATTATATATATAGATATTATACTTTAAGAAGAGAGAAAGCCCTTGGATTCTTTTTTATTAATATGCTTTATTGTCACTTAATATTATTTATTTCTAAATGTACACAAGTTAAAAAACGAAATTGACAAAGACACTTTTTACAATATATAAATTAAAAAGAAAGTTAGCTTTCGTCCGACACGCGGGATCTCTTCAGGCTATTATATATATATATTATAAAGTTATGATGGTGTCAGTGATGGTCAATTCGGTTGTTCGTCGATCGTAATATCGGGAGACAACTCGCCACTCGTCTGTGTTGTCGTTTGACATGATATCTCCTGGTGCTATATATACTTATATATATATATATATATATTATATATATATATATATATATATATATATTATAATATATATATATATATAATATATATATATATATATATATATATGATTGATGATTCGACCGTTCGTCGTTTGTGGACCCAGTGGAAAACCAATGGAGAGACGAAAAGCAAAGATCCAGAAAAGACAGAGATTGAAAAGAATAAGGAGAGTCTGGAAAATGTGTATTGTGGAGAGGACGGTAATAATCTGAAGGTCCTTTCAAGAATTAGTTTGAGGATGTTTTCAAAGGAGAGAGTGTGCTTTTGCTCAAAGTAACTTCTAACTAATCTTAATAGAAAAAAATCTTTTTACAATTCGGAATTTGAATTAGGTGCATAAATTTTATACATTTAATTAATTCATTTGAATCAGAGTTGGAGGAGCTACAAAATTGTGCAATGCATATAAAAAGGAAATTTTAATATTAAATAAGAAATTAAAATGGAAAATGAAAGTTAACTAAACAGTAATTTATTCACAGTGAAGCTGCGTTTCTCGAAGGACTCGAATCGAATCATATGTAAGAAAATTTTAAAATTATCTCTGCTTAGGTAGAGAAAAGGATGAAGACCCCCTTCTACTATTTTATTCTTTTCGTGAATGGCGGACGAAATGCTTAAAAATTAATTATTCATGCCACCAACACCACCTTGCTGCCATGCAGGAAGTGTTTATATGTATATTATATAAATATAGTATATATATATATATATATATAGGATCCTACCGGGTAAACCCCATAAAGTATTAATAACATCAGTATTTTTACTATACACTATTCTATTAATAATATAGCTATTAGTATACTTATTATATATATATATAATTATAATTCATATATATTATATATATAATTATATAGATAGATCCAAGATAGCCCAAAGATCTTAGATAGATTAG